>JACJUY010002598.1:0-63734 GCA_014220935.1 Platorchestia sp. MABIK | reverse complement strand
CTATGGCCCAGCTCTGTGGAATCGGAGATAACAGTCTCTGTGGCCCAGCTCTGTGGTTGCGGAGATAACAGTTTCTGTGGCCCAACTCTGTGGTATCGGAGATATCAGTCTCTGTTACCCAGCTCTGTGGTAACGGAGATAACAGTCTCTGTGGCCCAGCTCTGGGGTAACGGAGATGATGACAGTCTCTGTAGCCCAGCTCACGCTAATTTAGACAAAATTTTAAAGCAGTCCTGTTTCACGCGCATCTAAGTCCATCAGGACAGTCAAAGACGCGAGACAATATGCCTCTTAGATCTTCGAAACATTATTTAAAACTCTGGATTTGATCCCACATACATCAAAAAGAAAGAGGTGTGGGAAATGAATTTATAATTATATGAATCCCACAATTATTAAATGAAACCTATTTGAAAATTCCATAACCATTTAAAAAAAGTACACCTGGACGGAGGCCTAGAGAAGTACTTTAAATGATGCTTTTGGATTAAAGTATCTTACAACCAAAAACTTATGCTTCTTGAGCACGTACGCACATATAAGTTGTATTTTTCCGATAACTTTGACACCTGAAAATGTGTTCCGAAAAATCCATTTTTTTCAGTTTATTATAACAAAATATCTTCTATAAAATTGTATTTCGAAATCATGTAACAGGCTAATGTGTTTTGATGACGCTTTAACTTGAATTTTATAGCATAAAAATTTATATCATAAACAGAACAAAAAAACTCACTAATGAGGTAAACGAAAATTATACAAGAAACATTCATTTGATGTTTTCAGAGTCTCGAACGAACCTTTACTCGTCTGAACAAATTTGATGACACTTAGGTTCATTTACCTTTTGAAAATTTAACAATTAAACTCATTAACAATTAGACAATGATTTTAGAATTCGACTAGCCTATTTTTAATTTGAAAATATTTCAAAGCAAAGATTAACACATAATTCAGAATCAATTAGACAATGATTTTAGAATGCAACTTTGTGAAATTTCAAGGAATTCAACAAACATTTGAAATAGACCAGAAAAACTTTCATGTACTAAAAGGAGCAGTTGTATATAAATGTGTTCAGAAATCCCATATTTTTCTTACTAAAAGCACGAAAACTTTTAGTACGTATTATATATTTGAAAATTCATCTGAGAACATTTACATCACATACAAGCTCTTGAAGCACGAAAATTTTACAAGCGTAAAATTTACCATGAAATTTTTACCGTGAAAGTTTCATACCGTGTAAGTTTTCACGTATAATTTGGCCGCAAAATTCTTATTGCTGCGTTACAGAAATTTTTACACCATGCATACTTTGTTTTCAAGAATGTCCACAACCAACGTATAAAATTTCCATTCGTAGTAGATATTAGCAAACTATCGTCGTGAGCAGAACAAATATACACACAACATCCATACATATATGTTGAACACGTAAGCAAATACATCGGCACAGTTCCTTCATACTTACCTTAAATTTTATCCACTTTCAATGCTCAAAATACGATTTCAATCATAGTCCAAAATCGCCCATAGACAATTACGATTTTCTTTTCATAAAAATATTCATCGTGCTTCACAAAACGAAGCTTCGAGCGTAATTCTCAACTTCCACTTTTTCCAAGTTTGTACGTCCAGAATCCGAGCACTGAGAGGAGCAGGTTTCAGGAGCCCATGACACACACCCTACCTACGTCACTTGCCGCAGCACACTGACCTCAAGCGAGCGTGCGACGAGAGGGGCGAGGGCGAAGAGGGAGAGAGGGTCCCAGTCTCAGCTGGTTGTCGGTGGCGCTATTATTATAGGTTTCTTTTTTCTCTCTCTTCCTCCAATAATTATTGTCTCAGAGAGCGCTACTGGTGAGTAAAAAATAGAAGGTATTGCCTCTGCATCTTGTCTTCTTTTGGAAAGTGAAAGGCGCTCGCCGTAATATAGGGGAGCCCGTACACGCTGTCGAGGAGGTAGAAATCTGCACGAAATTATTGCTATCTTTTGGTTGTGATCCTCGGCGTATTCTTGAGAAGTGGAATTATTTGCGCATGGTAACCCATCCTCATAAGAAACTGCAGCTGGCTCTTATGATTTCACTTACGTGGTAGAAAAGCATGCGATAAATATAATGAATGCCCAGGGCGTAAGGATCAGAAATATTGGTAGAATAAGTGAAAATTGGAACCCAATGAGTAGTGCACACTAAACTTGAAAGAAATCGCCAAATAAAGAAAATTCATTTCATTAATCCGCAAAAAAGTCACTATGCTGTGGTGAGGGAAGTGTTTTGGGTATTTTTTGTAAATTAGGTGGTAAATTTTAGGTCGAGTTGCTTATTGAGCAGAATTTTACGCTGAAATGCTGACTGGAAAGTTAATTAAATTAATTTTCGCTTTCTGAATATATATTGGATGTTTATTCTTCTACAGGTGCTGAACAAAATGTAGCAATGTTATTTTTGTGCATTTCAAGTGTTAGCGAAGTACAGTAAGCAGTGAAAGGTAGGAAATTTACTTTAGTGGCTCTGTTAGCGCACGTGAAAAATGTGTGTCATCCTTGTCTTTGGATTGACTCGACGAAATTGACCATAATCGACTTGGCAAGATAAACAAAAATAGAAAAAATCGCCTCGGCAAAACAACAAGAATCTAAAAAATCGACTCGGCAAAATCAACCAGAACTGACTCGACGAAATTGTCTCGGCAAAATCAGCAAAGTTCAGAAAATCGAGTGTGCAAAAGCGACCAAACTAAAATTTGTAAAATCGAAATTGAACAAAATAGACTTGACAAAATCAACAAAATTTGAAAAAAACGAGTTGGCGAAACATCGAAGTCGACTGGGTAAAAGCGACAGAAATCGACGAGGCAAAATTGACCTTTTAATTGAAGCGACAAAACCCAACATGCCACACGAGTAAGAAGCGAATGCGACGTGAGCGTGCTGTGAATTTTGGGAAGCTCGACAACAACCTTCGTGCTGAATTTGAATGGTAGAACAGATTCGATTAATGTTTCACTTCAGTGTGAGGTTCCATTGGGATGGTCAAAAAGTTCGTTGGTTTTTTGAATGTCATCTTTCCGACGCCCCTAAGATTGTTTTCAAATTATTTTCTTCAAATCCTGTATTCGGTACAGAGAGCACGCTTACGTCAGAGCGTAATACGAGTGAGCCTCAAAGTATACAGAGGTTATAACATTTTTGCTTGCATTCGAGCCATTGAAATGGTGGACCAAGCAGAGCACTACTGGCATCTAATGCTTTTTACTTTAGAAAAGGAAGAAAAACAACAGAAACTACCCATACACGTGGTACATATTTGTGTAAGTAACTGTTGTTTTCTTTTCTTTTCCTATGAATGTAAAAATGCAGGCTGTTTATCAGAATACGTTGGTCGTACATGTCGTGCATTGAAGACAAAGACCTTGGTGCAGAACAAATGTATAAAAACAGTATCAAGTCTACCAAGCGTCCTGAGCGCGGCGTGTCAGAGATCTCGACGCCATGCACTAATTCCAACTCTCGTACCTTCATAATCGACAGATGAAACCCAAACTATTATTTTCTAAAAATTCGAATATTTGCGCCCACGGATTTAAACCGTATTAGAATTATTTCTGTTGTGTTATACTTTTTAGTTATTGAAAGATGCGTATGACAGTGCAAAATACTCTAAGGAACTTATCTTCTATGAAAATATCATGCATGAAATTCTATATCCCCTTATCAATTTTTCAAGCAAATTTGCAATCATTTTTACGCTTTTTCATTCGAAAATCCTCTAGCCTAGAAATACCAGAAAAAATATGTTGCGCAGTGCATAAAAACGTTTCAATATCATTTCACGTTGCTACAATAAGACGTTCATAATCCCCTTCTTCTCACACCACCGTGAATTAGCCAGAACAAACATCACAACGCATCGTTTTTTAGTTTTATCTATTTTTCGCTAACTCTCTTGATCTAAATTTTGACGGATAGATTTACACGAGAAAGGTCTTTCTAACATTTTTAAAACCTGCCATTTAATTTCAATTACCTAACAGAGCAGGGTTGTCCTATGCTGAGGTTTATTGTTTTTTCGCAAGATAAGTCAGCATCTCGTATGTCGGAAGAGATGAAAAATTATTAAAAACTTGGGACTTAAAAAAAGCGAAATGTATTCCATCGCTGAAAATGTTTCATAGAGAGAGCACATTTCTTAGCCATACCTTTTCATTCAGTCTGTCGAAAATACATGGTGGAGCCTGATTATTTTTCCCTCTTTCGAGTGAGAGATAGAGTTGAATTTCGTTGGAGAACAAGATAATTTTCGTTGCTAGTAATGTTACAGAGATGGAAGAAGAAAATTTTCTTTAATTTTTATCTTTTGTGAGACTGTCCACTTGCATTCGTCCTGAAAGTAGTGTTGTGAAATATGGCGAAAAAAGATGTGAAATATGTACTAAGTCAAGAAGATGAGATCTTAACCTTCCCCACGAACAATGCATAGAAGTTAGAAAAAACGCACTCTTATACATTAAACTACCTATGTTCTACTCTAAATTTAAATCAAATGCATCTTTCGATTAACATTAATTCCTAGTTGTTCCTAACTGAAAAATACGCTGAAACAGCAGTTGACGATACGACAGAAGTCTCCAGCTTTCAAATGTCGTCTAATTAAAAAAAAAACAAATACACAAAAGCCACCGGGAAAAGAAAACAAAGAAGACGAAGAGATTATTTTTATACTTCTTTTTCTTTATACTCAATTAGATCAGAATGACAAAAAAAACCATGACACAAAAAACGTGTGCATCAATAGTTAAAAAATTCACAAATTTTGTATTTCTCTTGCCTCCATACTCGTGGGTTCTTTTTGGTCGCCATTAAGTGTATATTATCATCTGGACAGAAATTGGTTCTCACGGCCAGCATTTCAGAGGCTGCCGGCGCAAGTCTTGTCTAATTTCCGCTCTTGCAATCCGATAGAAGCCGGAAGTAATTAGCCAGCGCCGATGATACCTGAACCACGTATCATGAAACAGGTTAGCCGGTTGGAAATAGGTTCAAAGTATTTTCAAACAATTCAAGTCGTCGTTGCGGTAAATTTGACAGCGTAGGTCCACGTAGCAGAGCTCGCGCTGCCAGCTGCACCGCTACGACTTAAATTGCAAGAAAATTAAGTCATAAATCTCATTTCTCGAATGCACTCTCATCTTGGCTAAACAGCGGTCTTTCCCGCTCTTTTTGGCATTTAAAAAAACCTCAAGTATTTGCAGCAATTTAAATCTCCTTCGAGCTTCTTCTATTCTCTCGTTCGTGATGACATTCGCGCGAAAACGCAGCTTTTTCTTTCGCTTTTTGTTGAAATACTTCTTTTGGTTCTGACTAATGCGCTCACTCGAAGGAATTGAGAAGACGTACTAGAGTGTTATTTCATTTTTATTTCTTATCTGTATAATATTTTCACTCTTTCGTGCCAGTAAGGCTCTTAAACATCATTGGAATTTACGCACCATGTCTTCTTCTACGTTCTTAGAGATACACAGAGAGAAACATCTTCACATCATGAAATACTCTCTCATTTTATCCTTCGATTCATCCCTTATTGCTCGTTTCGTGTAAAGAATTCGAGCGTTTGAAACATCGCGGAGCAAGCCCGGTGTTTCTTCCCTTTGAGAAAAGAACGAAATTTGGTCACAATTCCACTTCCTACCCAGATGTTTGAGAGACTCCGCCGAGGACGACCGCCATTGCAGTGCGGCGCTAGTTACAAAGCAATGTTCATTGAAAGTTGAACTTGAAATCGATTGTCAAGATAACATGATTGACATAAATAATAAATTTCGTAATCGTCCACGGCATAACCCAACCCCAAACAACCAGTCCTCCCTGCCTGACCGAGTGCGGTTAGAACGCAACAATTCATGTAAAACTTTTCAACAAACAAAATTTCAATACAAGATGTGCAGCAATATTTACCTTTTCGATTCGGCTACAAACACGCGATTAGTTTACCGATTGTCAACTGTAAATTTGAGCACATTATGCTCGACCTCTTTTTCTCATCATATTCCTCCTCAAAACCCTTTATGTTCGAACGTTAAAAATTCTCCCAGATGTCCCAAACCTTAATTGCTTCCCATGCCGCTTCACGTCACAAAAACTCTTAATTTAAAAAACAAGCATTCGAAAAATTTTCTGTCCAAATATCTCCTCCAGATCAAAACACTGTCGCGAAAAACATCAATTAAATCACATCTCTTTAGTTTCAAAATTACGTCTATTCAAAAATCCCCTCCACGTCTAAGACTAAGAATCACTCCATTAAAAAATCTGCTAAAAAGGAAAAACTATTTAAAAATCCTCCAAGCCTTCACTCTCTCCAAAACATCCGACGAATATGCTCCAGAAACATACATTTCCGAAGCATCCTACACTGCTTAATCCGCTCTTACTAAATTTCTTCCATTTGGAAATCCTCCCACCCATAACCTAGAGGCCCAAAATTTTGTATTCTAAAACATCCCCTACTTAATTATCAGACGGCCTCTCGGGAAAATCCTCACATTTGGTGTATTTTCATCTCATTAAAATTTCCATAAGAATTTGAGCGATTTTGGTCTTCTTATCAAGAAACTAGAAAAGTCCTCCCAAGAGGAAGCCTGAAGCCTCATTTGTATGCCGGTGACGAAAATGACTGCGGGTAATAGACGCTGATCTCTGAGCGTGAGTAAGACGGGGTGATCTTTCTGAGAGCTTCTTCTTCATGACGTATTTTAACCCTTCCCCTATTTGTCCTTTGAATTTAAATTTTTAGTAACCAAAACTCGGGCTGTGAGTAATTAAAGTTTAGCTAATTCTTGCGAAGACGTACCAATTGCTGACTATTTTCGAGTTCATCAGTTAACGACCTAAGGAGAGAACTTTAGTGCCTCCTGATTTTTCCAGCCGTACTGCAATGAAGAGGACGTAAATGGGCAAATTTTTCATGATCAAAGAAAGTAACCCAGACAAGCTCGGAGGGTTGGAACAAATTCAATACACATGTTGAAAACACAATTCAGCACTATTGTGCTCGTAAAACCATTTAGTTTCGATTGTGCAAAATGTGAGAGTTTTTGATGCTCTAAGACATTTGTAAAACTCATTGGCTTAGTCTTTTTATGTTATAAAATCCCTGAAGTTTGTTGAATAAGAGACACAATTAATTTGACGTAACAAACAGGAGAGAAGGTAAAAAGGTATTTATGAGCGAGGGTATGCCTTTAGAGCATCGAAATTTTGATTGCGAATTCTGAAATTGAATCCCTGGCACTGTCAGAGCACCGACATTTTTATTTCACATTCTGAAATTAAATCTCTGCAACGCCATCCAAAGACACGTGTAATGATTGCATTTCAAATACCTTTTCACATAAACAAGCTCATATTAAAAAACTAAACGTTTCATGACTCAAATCTTACTTACATTTCTCGCAAAGAGAAAAAAACGGTAGCTGCTCCATAATTGGAAATGTGTTGTTGAGCAGAGAGACCATGTGAGTGTGTTCCGCAAACAGCTTTGTCTTGTGTGTCTTTGAGAAATGTTATTTTGACATGGGAGAGCAAAAGCTGTAATGAAAGAAACCCGACAACACCATTGTGTCGAGCGTTCCAATTAGGTTGCCGTGGTAACCTCTCTATTCACGCCAACTGCAGCGGTGTAAATTGAAGGTATTACAGCAAATCGCTCTCCCGAGCTCCTGTAACTCTCCCTGCATTGACCGATGCAAGATAATCTCTAATGATGATGTATTTTGAGCTCGGTAAATCGTTCCTAGTTATGGGTGTGCTCGCTTGTTCACTCAAACCTCAACTGTGGTTGCAACAGAGCCTTTCAGATGGCCTCAGTCTCGTATAATTACAGCAAACTTGAGCTTCTTATGTTTGTTGAAACAATGGAAACCGCAATTCTATCAACATGGTGTCGGGTAGTGGATGGTTATTGTTTTTCCTACCGACAAAGAATTTGCAAACTGGAATTTTGATTTGAAGGTTCGTGGGACTTGAAAAACAATCTGTACAAACTGACGCTTCATTGGGAGATCCACTGCTCCGCTTGAAACTTGGATCTAACAACCCACACGAAGCCGGAGATGAGGCAATCAGGAGTTATGAGCGCATTGTGCATAATTCGGATCCTCAAACAGCAGTAAGTGCCATGAGCAAACTTATTTTGCCAAACTCGAGAACAATTTTAGTCACTTTGTAGTTGCAAAATGATCAAAGCAGAGCCAAACCTTTCTTGTACGGTTTGTTCCGTTATCCGCATTTAATCCATGTTTAACGAATTGGTGGAAACAAATTTGAAAAAGGATGCTTATTCCAATCGATCGAGCCTGGTACAAATCATCTTGTACGTTGATTTTTCAAATACCTGATAACTATTGCCAGAACGCCATGAGAGTTACTCCCGGTCAAGCCGGTACCCATTTCCGGCCGACAAATGGGTGGAGTGGGGAATTGTGGCTAAGTTCTCCTTTTTCCCAAAGTGAAGAAACACCGGGCGACACTGCCGGGATTCGAACTACCGAAACCTTCCCGTAAAGGGCGCGTTCTTAACCACTCGGCCACTGTAAAGCCGTGTAGTTTACCAACAAATAGTCTTTCACTGGCTATTAGTTGACTTTTCGAGCATTTTCCTCTGCTAAAGTATGTTAGAATGGGTTAGACAAGGTTAATTTAATCATTGTTAGTTTTTACCTCATTCAAATATAATATATCGCTATGCAACTCAGCTGAGATAGTTGACACGTAGGTGATTTCCAAGTTGATCTATTTTTCTCTACTTTATTCATTTGCCATCCCAAATTAAAATGATAACAATGCAAACATTTAGTGATAAATGATTCTTTTTTGGTCCTGTAGAGAGATGTTATTGTGAAAGATTTTTAGAGGAGAGTTTTTATTTGTATCATAGATATTAAATACTTAGGGCAGTTGGGGTATGGTTTTATGCTATATTCACATTTTTGAAAAAATAGTAGAATTGTTATTTTCATCGACGTTGTAGAATAAGTGGAATGTTAACATGCGTGTTATTCCAAGCATTGACTTGTGTTGATTTGAACCAAATTGTCCGACGTTTGTTTACAATTAATAAAAAAACTTTCCTTCGCTATATTTTGCATCCCCCCAATAACATTCGCGTGTTTAAGAATTCTACTTCGAGCAAAGTCTTTTGGACCTAACAATAAATGGGAAGCGGCAGTCAGGATTAGCTTTCAATATTTTTACATCAAATAGGAATACACTCGTCAGTAAAGAGTTTAGAATCAACATTCCCAAGGATGGTCTAACTGCGACACTGTTTTTCAGCATAATTTTTATCAATTTCTTTCTGTTCTACCAACCTTAAAATACAAACTTAAATTAGCTTCCATTTTCTCATAAAACTTCTCGCTAAAATTAGCTTCATTCATAAGCGTTTCATAATTTAATTAAAGCTTTCAAAGGGGTGATTACAATTAACGCTTTCATCATTACTCTCCACCAGGTTGTGCTCCGTGGCTGTTGCTAAGATGCGTACATCTACTAAAATTGCCCAAATGAGCCCACTTATGTTTACTCTCTCCTATTAGTTTGAGCTTGAAAGATTTTGAGGCAACAGTATAATCTACAGAAAAACACAATTATAGATATTAGAGCTGAGTTTAAATTTCTCCTTTTTCATTCTCCCTTTCCATCAGTGGAAGTTCATCTCAGGCGGCGCACGTTAGAACATGGAAGGAATTTCTCTGTTAGTCTAGATTCTTTAAATTCAATTTGAATTTAGTTTCGTGAAGCTAATCTAAGTCCAAGTGAACAAGTTAGTAGAGGTCAAGCACGCATTGGAAGGCATAATGTCACAAGAAAGACTAGTTAGTAAACATGAAAACTCAGAACAGGATGGAAGTATACAATTTGTGTTAATATTGCACTGATGAAGATTTTCAAGCTAACATTTTTCAAGTTTCATCCATTGTCCTGTTTTCTGATTCAACGAATGGAGTATGAAAATTTTGAGAGGCATCAGGAGTAGTTGATATCAGAACATTTCAAACGGAACTTTCTCTTCATTTTTTAACATCAAAACCGAACTGCGAGTATATCATTCATCTACAATTAACATTTGAATATATTCGAATTTGATGCTCGAAAAACGATGCGTGTGACATTTTTATGAAAAAATCATCATCAACACAGTTAAATGAGTTCAGTACTGTTTTGAAAAAAATTGTGTCTTTCATACCAAACTACAGATTGTCCTCCTAAAGAAGATTGTCTTCCCACTGCAGATTGTCTTCCTACTGCAGATTGTCTTCCTACTGCAGATTGTCTTCCTACTGCAGATTGTCTTCCTACTGCAAATTGTCTTCCTACTGCAGATTGTCCTCCTAAAGAAGATTGTCTTCCTACTGCAGATTGTCTTCCTAATGCGTTCAGCACAATAAATTTCACACATTACGAGTCTCCCAAATTTTGTCCTCCGCTAAGTGGCAAACGCATGAAAAATCAATTCAATTTTAAGTCTTATGGATATGAGTAGGGTTATAGGTTATTAATTTTCTTATTATAGTATTTTCTCACTTGAATTAATATCGGCAACATTCACTTTACACTGCAGTTAGGAATGTGTTGTCGGTAAAGCGCTGAATCGATTCGAAAAATAATTATACTTTCAGATCATTCGAAACCACATAGACAACATATTTTCATAATCAATGCATCAGCAGCTTCATTAATTCATAAACATTTAGGACACCTTATGGGAACTGTTCGATACATGTTCATCGATTAATCTTGAACATTCATCTGGAACGTACGCCCGACTGATGAATGAGTTTCTAAGCGTGAGAGAATTTTAAGTTCACCTTTTTTGCAACATCATTTTGAGGATTCAAATAAGAACTGCATATTCACGAACGGAATTGAAATTAATTTATTTAAAAAAAATAATGACACTTTATTTTGAGCCATCTAATAGAGTAGAGACAATAGTTTCGTAAAATCTATGTAGCTTATCAGTCTCTAAAAGATGGATAACTTTCAGAACGTTTTCTAAATGCTCTTTAATATTTTTTTCCTTACGTTAGAAAACATTGAGTTTCAAGTCATAATTATAACGAAGTCGACATTGCAATGAGATAGAGTTTTCTGTTACAAAGAAAGAATGAATTTACTTCACCTTATAGTTAAATAATCGTGATAGCCATTTTGATGAGACACAAAATGTTAACAAATTTTATCACACACACTATAAAAAGAATATTCATGAAATTACAGTGCTGAAGGTAATGGAAATTAGAGCGGTTAAGTTTGGATTTGTATTGGAATGAACCATGAGGATTGGCGTTGTATTCCGAGTTTCAAAAGACACTCTTTTTATGATGTTAATAGGATCTCCATTTCAATTTTGTCTATCTGTTAGAAACTCATGCAGTATTTTTGAACCCCTTAACCAGAAATTGAAAGAGAGATTCTATTGGAAGTTTATTTTTAACAGGTCACCAACGCTAACATTTTAAAATCTTGAATGCGATTATTTAGATCCCCTTGAAGGATAAATATAGATGACAGTACGAGGCGGGACCATTATTCTATGTGAGATGTAATATTTGACATTATTCTATGTGAGATGTAATATTTAACATTATTCTATGTGAGATATAATATTCAACATTATTCTATGTGCGATGTAATATTTAACATTATTCTATGTGAGATATAATATTTAACATTATTCTATGTGAGATATAATATTTAACATTATTCTATGTGAGATATAATATTTAACATTAGTACTGGACAAGAATCTTCAAACTGTTAACAGGTTGAGTTACACACAATTCCGCTCTTAAACAACATATTAGGAATCATTTGTATGAATAATTGCCACAAATTGAAAATATCACGCATTAATGTGGCGCACCTTAAGAAGATGTATTAAAATTGTAAGAAAATAATCGGCAGCATTAAAGAAACAATAGCTTCAAAACACCACTGGCTGCAAAGAACGACAAGCTATAAAGTACCAGTACATTCAGTTGAAATCGAAAGAATCCGTAGAAATAACACATTAGTAGCAAGAAAGCACCAGAAGGAACAAAATGACAGTATGTACAAAGTATCAGTAGCTACAAAATAACAGTTGCTACAAAATACCAGTAGCTACAAAATACTGAAGCAACAAATTACTGTGAGGACTAAAATAAAATTTGAATTTAATTTCACTTATGGTTAATGTTTCTTTCAGTAGGGTATCATTAAGCATCTTCTTGGAGTGATCAAATAGCTCTAATGGAGATATTAGGAGAAATGCAGGCTGTTTCTTGGGTATTAAAGCACTTTCTCGAAGAGATCTTTTCAGCTGACCTCAATACATAACCACTGCACACGGAAGCTAATTGTTCTCATTTACAGGTTAATTTCAATCTCTTCTTTACCTCGATGCCTTTAATTGTTCCCAGTAGAATTTTTCCCAATTGTTCTCATTGGAATTGCTATCTCGATGCCTTTAATTGTTCCTCATGAGAATTTTCATCTCGTTGTCTTTAATTATTCCCATTTGAATTGTCATCTCAATGCCTTTAATTGTTTCCATGCGAATCGTTATCTTGATTTTGCGAACCACCATGCCAGTCCCTGTATCTCGATACATTCATCCGTGTTAACGAGAATGGTTTGGTTAACAATTCTTTTATACGATCTCACTGGACTGATCCTTATCTGAATGCCTTTAATAGATCTCATGAAAATCGTTCTCATTTCAACGCTTTTAGTCATTCTCTCAAGATTCGTTCTAATCACGATGCCTTTAATCTTTCTAACAAGAATCGTTCTTATTTCGTAGCCATAAATCGCTTTTATGAAAATCGTTCATTTTCGAGCCTTCAAAGTTTTCTCGAGAACGTTTTTTTTCTTAGTGCCTTTAATAGCTCCAATGAAAATCGTCCTAATCTCCATGTTACAGTTCTCATAAGAATGCTGTAGTTCATGTCTCAATGCCTTTAGCAGCTCCTACGAGAATCGTCCTTATCTCAATGCCTTTAAATTTTTCAAAATTGTCGTTATCTCGATGATTTAAACGATTTCATGAAAATCGTTCTAATATAAATGTCTTTATTAGCTCACATGTAAATCTTCCCTATCAGAAAGCCTTTACAAGTTCTCACGAGAACCGCTGTTATCTCGACGCCTTAAATCGTTTTCATGAAAACCGTTCATTTCTCGACGCCTGCAAGAATTCTGGAATTCCTGCCAGCTAGCGACACATTCCTGGAAAACAAGTTCCAGTTTTAAGCGCCAGGAAATCGATGTGAGGAGACAAGCCCTTAAACACATCGTCAGTATGCGGCGCACAGTATTCATAAGACCTGATGCCAAGGCTTCAGCAACTTATGCAAGAAGCAGCATCACTTTTACGGCTTCATCAGCGCTGTCAGCTGACTTGAGCTGCCTTGGGCGCAGCTTGAAATCCTCGATAAAATCCTCGATCACTCTTTCAAACGGAGTCTTCATTTTTAGTTTTAGATGTTGGACTTTCACAAGACACGTGAAAACATGCACTTTCCTAACTGAATAAATAGCGCTTTTTTTGCACGATTCCTCAGAGACACTGATGCCATGTGATCTGCTGATTTAAAAATGCCTTTAGCAGAAAATATTTAACGTCGGAGTCTGTCACCTGCAGCAGGATTTATTAATGACAGTTAAAGCCGACATTATGGCTCTCGAAATCATTTCTTGACCATTAAAGAGGATATTTATTTGATTGAGAGGCAGAGGTCCAAGGAATTAGGCTTTCATGGCTGACGACGGGCGTCTAGGTGGGACATATCGAGAATTTAAACTCTGAGTTTAACCTTCCTGTAAAGACGAGAGCAAAGGCTGGTTACAGTAAATAGCGTCATATGTCAAGCACCGTTGAGCTTCAAATTTCCAATGTACTTTACGTAGTTACTCCTGCCAAATATTATATTGCAATTTTGCTTCATTTATGTTAGTGAAACTAATCAAGCAACATTTTTAGCAATTTGATTTGATCACGGCATTGAACGTTCTCCTGAGCTCCAAGTTATTTCTGGCTACGTAATAAAAAGTGCTTATTTTTTCTTAATAAAAATTCATGAAATGCCTTCCATGATGGGCGGTTTTATGATATAATGAGAACTGATCTGGATCCAACAGCATATCATGAGAATTTATCACAAACTGTCATTGATTAAAACACGACCTATGAACGCTCAAACATCTCAACCGCTTTTAAGCACCATCTTCCTCATTCCATGACCCACAAAATGAAGAGCACAAAATGGACTCAAATATACGTCCGTTAAAGAGCATGCTGTTTGTTCGGACGACAGCCCTAGCAGCTCCATTATTCTTCAAGTGTATTGAAATTATGACTCGTCGCTGGTTTTCTACTGCAAATGAAGATCTCTCGTAAGTACTTCATGAGGCGTCAGCGGACAGTGGGATGGCCATTGTCCTCCAGTTTATGCGAATTGTGTCCTCCACCAGAGCTGTCAGAGCCACTTGAGACGCACAACAAGCCTCTGGGTCTCCATGTACTTAAGCTCTGACAGCTCAAGTTTGTTTAACGAATGGATGGTTTCCCCGATGGAAATCTTAACATATGCGGCCACTGTAGTCCACACCGCGGATACTTTATTCAAATATTTTACTTCTAGTGTCATGAAAACCAACTCAGAGTGCAGTGTGTAGCCTTTTTTCTAAATTTTTCATCTAAAATAGGATTTTTGCTTATAGTTCTTTTGCAACTTCGTTTATCGAGTCTATAGAAAACTTTTGTGCCTCTACAGTAGACGCAAGTATTTTCAACGCTGTCATTTAGTGCTGATATCAAATTTTACTTTAGTTTTTCCCGTCAGAGTAGGAAATATTACCGCGCAAACATCCTTAAAAGTATTCGACCTAACAACGAAATCGATGCTGTAGTCAACGTGGTACAACCAAAATTAATTTTTCACTTATTTGGCGATCTGAATTTTTCAAACACTTCATAAATAAAATAAGATGAAAAGAATGAACAAAGTCTGCAGATCCGCCTCCTTTCCAGAATTTTTTTCTGGAACATTTCAAGGTACGCGAGTGTCAACCCTGGGACTGGAGATCAGGTTGTGACAGTGAGGAGCATGTCACGGTCCCTCCTGATCGATCGGATTGTATGAAGCCCCTCGACAGCATCTCGCCGCACCACGCTAGGCAGCTGCCCTGTGTTACTTAAAGATATCAGGATGCAAAAAGCCATGCCATTATAAATTAATTCACGAGATGTTGTTATGTAGTGTTCTTCGTATAACATTGAGGGAATACTTGATTGTTTATCGCGGTTGAAAGATGAAGTACATACTGTACATGCAGTCTGAACGTATGGTCATTGTCATAGACCTCAAAGAGTTGAATGTACTCCCATGCTATTTAAGATTCTTTATTTCGTAGTATGAAGAATGTTGTGTCGTCCGAGCCTAGTTTTGATTTTCTATTACCTACTATGAAAAATGTTACCCATATACAATTCGCTGTAAGCTGAGTTGGTCTAATAACTGAAAACTTCGTCGAAAATGAGTTCCATAAATAGAAATACCGCAATGGTTTCCAAAATTTCAACCCAATATTCAACAATATATTAAACACAGTATTTACCAATAACTAAAACCCGCATTTACCGGTAGTTCAACGTTGTATTATCCAGGGACTGAACTCAGTATTAATTTACATTTAAATACTGGAATCATTAGTTATAAGCGTAGTTTTGAAATCATTGTCACCAATTCGCTTTACACCGAAGCCTAGCGAACGCTAGAAAGAATTTTGATTCTCACGAATAAGCCATCACTCATATTGATCATTCTAGCTTTGTTCCACTTCCTTAACACAGTTAAAACTCAACTTTCTCCGTTGTAAATTTTCCTCTTTGCTAAATTGTCATGCACTCCCACTAACCTCCATTAAGTTGCAGTGTGCTGTTTTTTTTTTTTTTCAAACGTTTACGCACTGAATGTGGGTGAAATAAGCCATCGATTGATCCACTTGTAAAAAAACTTTTGAAAGATAGATATTTTAACTTTCATTGTGATACGCTTCACTTTGAAAATACATTGCGGTGTAACTTTTCGTATTCGCATCATTGCAGCATTTTTAAATCTTCATGCAGTGCACTTAAAAGCGTCAAGTAGGTTTTATATTTTTCATTGATGTTACCAGGATTAATCAAAAACACGTTAGGTTCTTTCTATCGTGGTTGTGCTGAAAATTTTTGAGTGCATATAAAATCAGAAGAGATGTTCGGAGATCGTTGTTAACAGGATAAAATCAGCACTATATACATAGGATGTAAGCTACCTAGCGGCTGCTGTGAATGAATAGAATAAAGAGCTCTGCACGCCTCTCTGCCACAGCTTTTGCGTATACCTAACAACATAAGACTACCGAGACCCGAAGTACTATACGGAAGTCGATCGAAAAATCGCGGAAAAGAAGGGATAAGGAAACGAAATGAGAAATGCAGTCGCTGAAATAAGAGAAAACGGATGCCGAAAGCGATTAATGGCAACAGCTGTGGAAAATAAATTAGATATTGTATCAAAATTACTGGAAGAAAACGACTGCGAGAGAAATGTGCTCCGACGTTCACGGTCATGCGCTGGGAATTTAATTATACTCATTTAAAAGGACTTAAAGTGGAAAGAATAAAACACACGGAGGAAAAATTCTTCCTACCTGATGAAGACGCCTAGATTACCAACAATATAAATTTAATGACAGCGCACGAAACTACGGCTGGATTAAGCTTGAGAAGTTTGTTGGCTTTTTATATAAATTTTCAAACATTTTGAAAAACAAATTGTAAATGTGTTATTTCAAAATAGTGACATATTACACTCTTTGAGTCGACTTGCCATTAATGTAGCTCATATGCTAGTGAGAAAATATCTTTGTTATTCATTTTTACTCTCAAAATCAGCAAAATAATCATCATTCTTTACTTTTTTAGAATTATGAAGCTATTTTGCACGTCAGCAACATAAATTGGAAATATCTAGGTTTTTTCCGTCACGAAGGATGAGAATAGTTCAGAAAAGGAAAACTAACTAAAAAGTAAAAAAAAACGCAGCTTTTCCTTTTCGAGGTAATTTAAATACCATGCATACGTCAACATTTCTTGCCATTTCTTCAACTTTATTCCCGTATCAATTGTTCACCTGACACGACAGACCGACCCAAAAAACTCATTTAACTCCGGGTATGACTGTTGTTATCATTACGGCAATAACAACAGTGACTGACCTTGTTTTATCATTACGTCATAACAACAGTGACTGACCCAGTTTGAATCACTACGGTCAAAACAACAGTGACTGACCCAGATTGTATCATCACGGTCATCACAACAGTGACTGACCTTGTATTTTCATTACGGCCATAACAACAGTGAATGACCCTGTTTTATCATTGCAGTCACAACAACAGTGACCTCTTCATTTCTACAAAGTGGAGCTCCTGGAAATTCTCTTCACAAACTCGCACCCTGTCAGGCGTTTCTGTAATCCCTGAGTGCAGCGGCATAATCCGCGATGTGTGAAGCCAGACTCGTTACAGGTTTTGGCGCCGGTAAAGACGGGCTTGTAATTGCAAGGATGCAATCAACGTTATATTGTGCCGCCGTGTTGTACGTTTGTCAGCCCCAGAGTAGGTGTTGTGCAACGTTCGCCGCTGCTGCTGTGGTTGTAATTACAGCGTTTGTGAAGGCTCCGAGTCTGCCGTTCCTTCTGCGCCATTTGAAAGGCAGGCCGGTGCTCGGAAATGTTACACAAATGGGCTCAACATTCATGTGTTTAAATGTTTAATTATCATGATTTCAGTTTAGAAATTTAACCTTTCGTTCATTCAGGAATGAAAAGTTAACTCATACTCAGGAATGAAAAGTTAACGGGCCAAAAATTTAGCGGCTTGGATTGAGTACTTCATGAAGTTGTGTTTCAATAGAGATGTTGGATTTTTGTTTTATTTGACTCAATTGACGACAGAGGAACAAAAGCAAGATTTTTTCTCGATGTATTAATTGGGAGTACCTTTGCATCAGAAAATCATAACTGTGATTTTGATTACAGCGAAAAAATTAGTAAACTGTTCTTGTATTACGCTGGAGAAAATTTGCCGCATTTCAACTCAAACGTCAAAATTTGGACGAAAGGCTTCCCACATAAAGAATTTTTCGAACATTGTTTTGTACGTAGGAAAGTTGTCAGCATGAACGCAACCTGTGACTACGCAGTCAACATGCGACGTTTGGAGTCCTAATTGTCTAAAAGTAATCTAGTGAAGTGTTTCCTGCTCGTTTACGGAAAAAAACCCACCGAGAAAGAATCACAAAGATGCTCGTCACCAACGATTTTAATTACACAGGAACACAAAGTTTCTGAGCAACAAACGCGTCGCAAGCACAAACATAATCCTTACAAACACTTATGGAAAATATTGTAGCGTCAATATTAGAGATGACATGAAATCCCCAATGTAGTTGTGTGTGATTCATAAGTTTTTCTTTAAGAAGCTCCTGCACTGGCTTGCTCACATGCACACAAAGGACAAACAGTTGTTGCAAAAGCATTACAAAGTCGACTTGTAGCAGATTTAAATTTTCTAATGTCATTTAGAAGCATAAATTGAACTTATTTTAAAAAACACATATAAAGAGAGTCTGTGAAATTCGTTCAGCATCTTTCGCACAGTTCGTCTCCAAGAAAATATTTCTATTTACTTTTTAAAACACACAGACTTCCGGAGAAAATGAATTTCATTTATTTTATTTCAAATTACCAATTATTTTAACCAATTTTTTTCAGTCATTCATACTGCTCTAAAAAGAGCCATGACGATTAATTACAGATGGATTGATTTCTTCAAATATAAGTTACAAGAGTTCAGCGAACGTTAGCATTAACATTTTATCGTCAACTAGATCTAGTTGGTGAATAATCTAATGAAAAAGTTCAACCCAGTAAAATATTTTATACGTAAAGTGATACGCGAAATAATACGTAAATACCAGTACGTAAATCTTCTCCGAAAGGCGAAAATAACATTCATGTTATTCATCAAATTAAATTTGAACTTTAGTCGACACCGTACACGTTGTTTTTCAGAGGTGGTTTGTTTTTCAGGGAAGATTTCGAACATGTCATTCTCTTGTTTTTAGCTACTGCTTAAATGTAGCCCTTTTTTCTCGAGGTTGAGGAAAAAAATTGAGGTTCAAAAAATCTCTTCTGGAATCAGCGGTCGTAAACAATCTTGAATAATTCAGTGAAATACTAGAAATGATTTAACACTATAACATTGTGATCTATATCAACCTACCCTAATGCTATTTGCAGAAACCATCTCAGCTTTCCTCGCAGGAAAAGTTTCTGCATGAATCTGAAATTGAAAGTTAAAGGCTAAAGAGTTAAAGATTATAAAAACATGATTTTACTTTTAGTTCACTCCTGTTAGTTGATGTCAAATAATATTATCTACACTACATCTGTTCAGTAAAAGAGCAAAATAGTGCTGCCCTGTAGCTTAGACACCATGAGGAGCAAAAAAAAATCCGCATCCATGTTTCATGACTGGAAATTCGTAACAGATTTCTTGCTTGTCTGAAAACCTGTCTCCACGAACCAGAATCTAATGAATCTCAATGAAGTGACTACCGGATCAATTAATTGAATTTCGATGGGGTGCAAAGTGCAGGGGTAGTCGTCGGACGTCATCAAAAAGGCGACGCAATATCAGCCTGTTTAGAGTCTATTATAGACAAGAGGATTAGGTTTCGCGACAGATGGGACTCCATCCCCTCCCTATACTTCTGGTGCAGCTGCAAAGTGCCACTTCGTAAAAGATGGCGTCTCCTTTAAATCTTCTCTCTGCTATTCAAAAATATCTCAAAAAGTAGTACACATGTGATAGAAAATAATTTTTGTCCACGTTTACTTGCATTCACTTCAGAGACAGATTTGTTTAGAATTAAACAATTGAAATTAATTTTTATTGTTTTATTTCAATCAGATATTCAAAATGAAGAATTATCTAATATGAGTTCTTACTTTTTATTTTATCAAGCTCTGGAAAATTTCACTGGAAATTAATTCTTCGTTAACAATAGATTGGAAACTGGAAACATATATATTTGTGTCTTTGTCTTCGTTAACAATGGATTGGAAACTGGAAACATTTCACGGCGTAAGGCTTTTTTCTGTCTACACATCACAGTTAGTTGTTTTCATTGCAATAAACACGTTGACTGCGATGGGTTTTATTGAAGTTTACTTTTCAATTTAAATTTGAAGTCAAAAGTTGTTGGCAGTTTCATAAATACCAAATATTAACTGTGTACATTAGCTTCCATTTATTTTAAAAGAATCTTAAAATTTTTCAAACGACCAATCGATAGGTCGGTCGTTTCACAATCAACGTGTCAAAAGAAGCCCTACCCAGCAATTCAAATAATTGAAGAACCTTTTACATTATTTGTGTCCAATAAAGATGTGGATATACACACGATTGGCTATATACTCTTAACTCTATGACGCAAACCAGATAGCCTGTTTTACTATATCACACAACCTATATAAATATAACTCGTTTTCCTATGAAAATACAAAGTTACAGCCAAATGTTTGGAAAGTAGAGAGTTACATTAAAACTGTTTTTGCTTTCCTTTCTCTTCTTGTAAGGTTACTTGAATAATGATATAATGCTGTGAGAGAAACTTTCTAGAAAGTCCTTAAAGTAATAAAATAATTAATTATGTTGCTATTGAATTAAGTTTACATTAACGAATTACCCGGGTTTGAACTCTAGTGTTGAACTTCCCGTAAAGTCAGTTTTTTCTTCCGGACAAATTTGTCAATTTCATGAAAACAGTAGATAAAAATCACTTTGTGAAGTTTTTGGCAACTTAATTTTGAATTGAATTCAAAAATGGATCATCAAGAAGTACAATTTACAAAATTTTAGAATGTGGTTCAGCTATCCACTTACACCAAGAAAAAAAAATGTAAGTCTCTCATTACCCAAAATTCTGAAACTGGCTGTCATTTAAACACGCTGTGAAGCATTTAATGTTCATGTTTTACGACAATTTATTTCTACTCTCTTTCAAATTTTTAGGTTTAGAATGCCAACTTTGGTAGCGACATTTCAGACGAATAAAACGGACCATTAGATCATATTTCGAAGGATAGCAACAATGTCCGAAAGTTAATCCCCACCCTATTTTTACGGTACCAGATGCCTATCTTCTCCTTCTTCGGGGGGATCTAGGAGGTTCTTGAAAGTCGATGGATTTTTTCAGCAGAAGTCCATGAAACCTGACAGCTTGTAGGGGTACTCATAGAGTACAAGGAGATCCCAATAACAGAGAAAAGTCAGGTACACTTCAAATGTTGAATCTCATGTACATAAGTCAATTAAAGAGATTATAAAGTTTACCATCTATTTGACATAGTTATGAAACTAATCAAGGAATGGAAGATCCTTGAAAGAACAGAAGATGGGTAATTACCACAGCCAAAAACATTTCCAAGACAGAGTTCCAGATTGAACCGAGAAAGACTCGCAGGTGCCTACCACGATGTCCATTTGTTGTTGATTTCTCTTCTGCCGCCATTCGACGCCCTGGATCCATGGTATCAGGTGCCTCACTCAATGTCCAATTGTTGCCATCGACTTCTCTTCCTCAGCCCTGTATCTACGGTACCAGGTGCCTACCACGATGTCCATTTGTTGTCGGCTTCTTCTCGCTGAGAAGTCTCCTCTCCTCCGCCGATGCGGAAGCATTCACTAGGAAAGCAGGAAGGCGATTTTTGAGATGATCCCAAGAAACAATTTGTCTTACCGTGATTGACAAGTGTTTACAAGCTGCTGACGCAGCAGCGATATTGCAGAGGATTTCCGGGCCCACAAAATTGATGCTGTGACTCCACAAACTTCGGCTTTTCAGCCTTCGGGATTTGTAAATATGAACCTAGAAAGACGAGCAAAAATGCCTGCAGAATGACAGTTTCTTTCAGTAGAAGAAGACAGCAGTTAATAGTGAAAAAACTAGTTTTTTCAAGGAAATTGTGACTCCTGAAGAAGTAAGGAAATTTCTATGTGCTAATCAATTTTACACACATTTTTCGAGTTCATTTTTAATTAAGTACGTACATTATGATGAAAATTATATTAGAAATTAAGAGACAAAAGAAAAACTATTTTGTTGCTCAGTTGGCCCACAGTGATTATTTTATATTCATAATTATTCTGTTTTTGACGTTGGTGAATTAAAAAACTCACTTGCTGTTATTTGGGGTGATATTGAATAATTGAAGATGCTATTGCCTTGCACTTATAACTACAGCACTTAGTTAACATAAGAATTAACAACAGTGACCATTCTCCGTCCCGTGAAGACATTCTTCATTGGAAGACATTTCATGAATTGGCGAATAGAATTTAATTTCGAAGCTTGAAATGAATAATATACATTTGAATTTGCACAGTTTCAAGAGCCTTATATCCGTCCATCACTTTTTGAAATCATTCTGTGGTGAAGTTTATATTATATTTACGGGATTTAATTTTTGTATCCTTTAAAGTGTTCGCTACATGTTTTCTGAAATTCATTTTTTCTATTCTTGTGAAAAAGAAAATGGTTTACTTGTTTTATTAAACATTATCGAACTGAAAGCAGCCATTTCTGACCGGCTGCGTATATAAGCTTATGAACATTTTTCATCTTCAGCAGTCGGATGTACTAAGTATGAAATGTGAGGTTTATTCTGTAGCACGGGAACACGATGCAATTTGTTTACATCAAGCAAAAAAGAAAGAAAAATTTTAATGGTAACCAGAACTAATGGTAGCTTACGTACAACTAACCGTGAATTGCCTTAGCTTCAAATGCTTCATTTCATTGAAAGCAGCATCATTGTTTTGTTAATCACTGGAAAATAATCTTCGCTTGTTCCACACTCGAATTATTGTCTCGTCAGCTATCAATAGGTATGCCAGAAATTGATGGTTGGTTAGTCGTTGGGTTCGGACAGCTTCGGTTAGGTTAGGATGAGTAGAATATACTAGCTTGATCTGCATAGTTTAAAAACAGTAGCAGATTATATCAATGTTCAGAAAAACTTCATATTTGACAACAAGAGTGCACTGATAATAATCGATAGTTCTCAATTTTAAAATAATCGTTAAAGAAGAACGTAAACAACTGAACAATATGTCCCACAAACTTCATTTCTTGTTGAATTAGGATAACTTTATTTCAGGTAGTGGTGCAATCAAATAATAATAAATTGATTGACTGGAATTAACAACTTCCACTTTTTGAATTGTTGTAATCGTAATGTGTGTTATATATGAAATCAAATAACAATTTAAAGATGACAAGTTTTGTGTGACAAATCCCTCACGTGCGATTGTGTAACAAATCCAATAATTATTCCTAATCATATTTATTCATATTAAAAATACTAAAAATATAAAACATTCATAATTATTCAAAACATTTAAACATGCTAAGACTAGCAGTAGCTCTACTGTAAGTTTACGCATCGTCTTCTTTCTTTCCTGCAATTCTAAAAAATTCTTCCTGAAAGTTAAACCTTATTTTGCCTCATAAAAACATCACTCGGAAAACACGAAGCATAAATAAAATTCAAATTCGTGAAATAAAATCTACGGAGTAAAGTCGTAATATTTCACTAACTACAACATCATGGAGCTGGGAGCTGGTTGACTACATTAAAATTTGCTTAAAAAAGATTAGCGTTATACACCAGTATGAATGATGGCCAAACTCTGTATCAGCTAACAATAGTTTCGTGCCACTTTTGAAGTAGGGAGTCTCCAAGTAGTGACAGCTTGCACAAAAACGTATGTCAATATTATTTCGAAATTTCAAATTTGAAATTTCTAAGAATTGCTCTTTTTGGTGCACGATTTTGATGGACGATTTCTAAGAATCGTTCTTTTTGTACTCTGAATAATAATGACAAAGATACAACCATTTTTAAGGTAGTACACTGGCTAAACTCAAGAATGTAAGCGCGATTTTTCAATTTGCTTGTTTGCACTTCGTGAATGAACTCTGGCAAAGCCCATTTTCACCCGTTCGTTTTAGTTCCAGAGCTTGAACATTTCTCTATTTTATTTAAATTCATACGCACAGAGGTACTACGCCAACTTATATACGTTCATGACAGCCGAAAGAACAACATCAAGAACAGAACATCAAAACCATTTGTAAACCTCCTTACCTGCTCGAGACCTCGACTTGAAAAACTGATCTTGATATCTGAATAACCTGAGACGGCGTACCTGGTTTTGAGTTTCATAAAATGAAGTCTGTTTTCTGTTCTTACTTTACAAAACATAATTCGAAATTGTCCAAAAATCCATTCATGTTCGAAGTACGGTCTTTTCCGCGTCACATTTGCAGTTTCTGGTAGTTTTGTACACCTGTACGAATCACAATACGTTTTGCAGAAAATTTTAGTTAAATTCGCTCCACAATTCGTTTTACAGAACACTTCATTTAAATTCACTTCACAATTCGTTTCACAGAAAATTTTACTCAAATTCGCTTCACAATTCACTTTTGAGAAAAATTTAAGGAAGCACACTGAAGGCTACTTTATTTTTAACATGAAATAAACGCTTTGCATTTTTGCGTTAATAACAAAACCTTTCCAGGAAGATTGTTCACATTTCACACAATGAATGGAACAAGGACCTCAGTTAATGTGCTCTACGTTGAAAAAACATAGGCTTTGTTCTGTATTTCAAAATGAAAGTCGTCTTTGAAACTTCAGAATTGTCTTGAGGCTAAGGAAAAAACTAACAAAGCAACGAAATTTAATGAAATGAAGTAAATCAGTAATGTGAAATATTATAATCACTCCGCTCCGTAAATCCTTAACACACGTGGCATGGTTCTTGAGGAAATAGCTCACATCAAATTGCATAATGACTTCTTTCAAGAAACTTTATTTTAATCGAAAATATATTGCAGAAAATGCTTTGCCTATTATTTCCTCAGACGAGCTAGAGAACAACTGCTGCAAAATTCAGCATTGCAGTGAATGCAATAAATTTTAAACAATACATCGGGCTGTAAGAATGCGCCAAAAAATTATCCGCGACCGTAAAACTTTGGCAAATGCTTTCAATGACTAACCTTGAAGTGAATAAAAGAAATCAAAATAGGGCGGGAAATAATAAATTATTCCGATGTAAATAGTTTCTCCGTGAAATATAAAATATCCTGTTCGAGTTTCAGCATAAATGAGTGACATTTTGTTTTATATAGCTTTGCTTTTTATAATATGAATCAAATATCGCATAGTCGAATTTCAAAGACTGTTTTTATTCGTACGTGAAAGTTAAATTTTTCTAGAAACGATGTCTGATAACTCGAGAGCCGACTGTATATAATTACTAGTCCACCAAACTTTATTTGAAATATGAAAGAAGGCGAAATGAAAGAAAGGTCATAAGAAATAAAAAATTCAATTTCTCGCGAGTTGATGAGTCCGAGTGCATCCCGCCCGTCAAAAATGTATAATAATATTTGACAAATCACATGACACACGTTCCTATTACCTAAGAATTCACGTTATATTCATTCCTACTCGAATCTGATGGATTAATACACTGGAAATTGTGGAGTTCATGAAGCTTGAATCACAGATACGCTCATCACGCACTTTTGGTTGGCTTCGGACAGGCATGTACGCAGCTCTTATCATAGTATAGATTTAAATACAGTCGGTCCTCCGGTTCCGTCGATTATAATCAGCAAATGTAAAGAATATTTCAATATTCCCAACTGAGAAGCCCACAGGAAATTAATTAGCGTTGAGTAATGTTGTGAAGCCCAGTAGGAAGTGTCCCCAGGGGGATTGCCTGTCGTGGCCAAGAGGTGCCGAGACAGTAATGAGAGAAAGCCTCTTACCAGCTCTTCAATCCTGTCCCTGAGAAACAGGGCCAACAACCGTCGCATTTTCTTTCTTAGAATTCAAAGTCAAAGAATAAACTTATCGTCTTGTTCTGCATCGCGACTTTTGTGTGCTCTCCCAGAGAAAGTTGGTCTCTTCTTCGCTTAACTTATTTCCTAAGCTCTCAAAACTTGCCAAAGTTCACAAACAAATTGGCGTTGCTTTGAAGTCTGTGCAGCTTACGTTCATACGTTGCGACAGAGAGGGACTTTCTGAACTTTTTCCGGTCTAACTCGCTGAAGCTCTTGCCTTCTTGTACCTAGCTGGAGCATCATTCTTTTTTGCGATCCAACTCGCTGAAGCTCTGGCCTTCTTGTTCCTAACTGAAGCATCATTCTTTTTTGCGATCCAACTCGCTGAAGCTCTTGCCTTCTTGTTCCTAACTGAAGCATCATTCTTTTTTGCGATCCAACTCGCTGAAGCCCTTGCCTTCTTGTACCTAACTGAAACTGAAGCATCATTCTTTTTTGCGTTCCAACTCGCTGAAGCTCTTGCCTTCTTGTACCTAGCTGAAGCATCATTTTTTTCCTCGGTTTAACTCGCTTATGCTCTTGCTTCACTGTTGACTTACTTAGTGTTCGTAAGTGAAATAAATCAAAATCTATAAAATCAAATGCATTTAGAATAAAATATTCCTCTATCAACTTAATCTGTATTTGACTTACCTGCGGTATTTAGATGAAAAAGTGTTTTACTTCCATAAATGAGAGATGTTGACATTTTAGTGAAAATTGAGCTCGAAGAAAAACTATCTTAGGGTCTAAATGGTTGCGTCGTTGGCAAAACACGTTGCAAATTCACATTTCAGTTAGGAGAGAATGAACGAGGGATTACAAATGCTGAGCGGATGTTAAACTTTCGGGTGAACTGGTGCCGCTTGAAGAGAATTTTGATGCGTCATTGCTAGTTTTGATTGAGGAAAATTTAGCTCATGTGATTCTCAGGCAAAATTATTGAATAGTTTTCAATTTTCCTAAATACAATTTGATGGTGTAAATGTAGTTCTCGTATTAATCATATAGTGAATATACTTTTAAGTTCAGAAAAATGATCAAAATAACTAATACAGTAGACAATTAAGACATACACTCACGAGTACATCAAAGTTAGGGCGCATTACCATTCAATATTTCTATAGAATTGTAATTTATTAATTAATAATAACATATTTCATGAATGCCTTAATTACAATGAGCCCTAAATCACAAGCTCGAACTTACCTCGAAACTGTCCATGCTTCATAATATTATTCAGCATAACTCTGGGCACTTTCTTCTGGTTCTTTTCAAGGCAGAGCTTCGAAAATTCATGCGTTATGGGAAAAGAAGAACGTCATGTATACTCTTGTGTGGATCACATAAAAACTATTGGAGAAAGGAGATGAATTAAAAGGCCATGTTTTCAAGCCTCAAAGCCGGAAAAATTGGTCTTGATGCAATTGCTGCATCTCATTCGATGTGTGACGTGGTGCACTGTCATGTTGGAAAAAAATAGCTTGATCTTGAAATGACTTCTAGCCCCTGAAACCTTGGGTCGGAAATTTATTCTCCGTACGTATTGGTGTCCACTCTCGCACCTCGTTGAACAAAAATGAGAATATTTCAAATTTTAGAAAACGCTCTGACAGCATCCGATTTGATATCTGAAAACAGTGTTGTGGTTGTCTGCGATCGTGTGACTCGCCTAGGACACTCATTCTCATGAAGCAATTTCACTTGTTCGATAAAAAAATTTAATGTAAGACTTGTCCAGAAGAACTTTACCCAAGCAGACATTTAACCGTGCGGAGTTGTTTGAATTTCTGACGTTTTTGGATATTGAATAGCGACAAGTTCAAGTCTTGGTTTGAAGATGTTCCAATTTCGTAAAAACTTTGGTTTCTCTGGCTCACTATCACGTTGAACTCCTCGGGTTCCCTCCGATCTTTACTTTGACAGGTTTGATTATCATGTGGATGCTATTAGTTCGAGGGCAACCAGTTCAAATACGATATCCAGTAGCTTAAAGCTCTTCGAACTCACACAGTGTGGGACAAACTGCCGACTCAGACATTTTCAACACGTGTTCGATTTTAATTTAATCCTTTCCAATTATTGCGGCCGAACAATGGCTTCATGAGCATTCCTCATTTTACAACGTACGTCAAAATACAAAACACTCCGGAACAAAATGCACGTTATTCATTTCTCATTGTGTTTATCAGCGTCCACCTCAACAAAACAGTGGTTGCAACAAAATTTTATAATTAGGAAAATTAGTTCAAGTCTGTATCTGCATCTTTTGTTGGTATTATAAATTTGTCGCAAGTCACGCAGTTCATTTCTGCGCAAAGTACATTATTAACTCCTTGAGTAAAATAAACCTTGTCAGAACATAATTAAAGTCTCGAGTTCCTCTTCCGTTAAAAGATCTCATAAGCGACCTTTGCCTTCCTCATATTTTCCACATATTTTCAAAATACTTGAAAAAAATACGAAACCGTGAACTCTTCACCGACTTCTAATGCATTTCCTGGAGAAACGTGAGAGCGCAGAGCACCGTTTTTTCACCCAGCCTTTTGCAGAGAAGTAAACAAGTTTTATTATGCGTCTCAGGGTAATAAATTTTTCATTTTCCCTAGAAATAAGGGCATCTGAACGCATCTGATCGCGTTGCATCCTCTAATTTTTCTCCGCGGAAAGAAGGGCAGGCAATAAAAAATGGGAATTTGGCTGGGAAATTGCCTCGCCACGTTGGCTTTCTCGCTCGACTGTAAACACGGACTTTATGTTGAGAAATGCTGCCATGGAGAACTTCTGCAGGGCTTTATAAAGGGAAATTGAAGGGTGCGCTGCAGCTCTGCACTATTTCAGTTCAGTTCTGTACAGTAGTGAAAAAGTTCTTTGGGAAATGACACAATTGTGTTATATTAAAACTGTGTGTTTGTGCTGAATTGGTGCAGTTCTATAATCGTATAACCGTGTTGTTGTACTATGGTTTTAAAGTTCATAGATGTTAACAGTCGAGTACATAATGTAATAGATTAGCTTTGTTACGATGTACCCGTGAAATTTCAAAGCGACGCCATAGTGCAGTGCAGTAACCTCACAGCTGTGTGCTAGTATGTACAGTACTGAAATGTTGAAAATCAAAAATGGAATAGACAAATTATATCAGAGGTTAAATGAACCAATTAAATAAGAGGTTAAATGGATCAATTAAATCAGAGGTTAAATGGACCAATCATATCTGAGTTAAATGGACGAATTAAATCATAGGTGAAATGGACCAATTACATCAAAGGCTAAATGGACCATTTAAATCATTGGTTAAATGGACCAATTAAGTCATTGGTTAAATGGATCAATTAAATCAGAGGTGAAATGGACCAATTAAATCAGAGGTAAATGAACCAATTAAATCAGAGGTGAAATGGACCAATTATATAATAGGACAAAGGTATGATATTGCAAGAATGTGAAAGTGAAAAGTTGTCATGCAGCCTGACTTCCTTGATGATGTTTGCTCTCTATCACACATGTTTACCCTTCATGAACTTGGCCCTGCCGTTCGCACCTATTGAAACATGATAAACTTACGCACAAAACTGAGTTTCAGAGGGAGTGAGTACGTTGCGTCGGTGAGTAATCATCGCGGTTACGAGCTGTTTGTGAGGGCCTGTTATATTACATTCTATATTCCATGTTCTACATTCTGTATTCTATATTCTTTGTTCTACTTCCTACATTCTGCATTCTATCTTGCATTCTGTTTACTGTATTCTAGTTTTTATAATATATTCTATATAATACCTTATCCATTCTATTTCATATTTTCTACATTCCATATTCTATATTCTAGATACAATCTTCTGTATTCTATTTTCCGTTTTCTATAATCTATCCACTTTATTCTATATTCTACATTTTATAATCTATAGTTTATATCCCATATTCTATTTACTGCATTCTATATACTACATTCTAAATTCTATACTTATGGTCTTTAGCCAATGCTGCGTTGAGAATTGCTATTTTAACAAAAGACTACGCGCTCTGTACTCCTTATTTCAAACATTTTCACGTCTGTAAGTGAAGTTCACATTAGATCCGTATTAGGTACCGCGAAAACGTACTGAAAGTTGAATGTCAATTCACACTTCTTTCTTAATTCAATACATCACGCAAGTCAACGACTTCGTATGTAAAGCTACATGATGGATGAATTTCAAGTCCACGCGTTGCCAACAATATTTTTTACTGAGGTCACCGAGGTCACTTTAACTGCACACTTTCTCTGTATCGACAGCTCCAGTTCTCTTTCTTCCTCTCTTATCTAACATGAAGTAGTGAACTGCGAAGTGATCCTGCAGTGGAGCTTAGATGCAGGTTAAGGATTTCCTTGTTTAAAGAATACTAAAATATTGCAGATCGTATGCAAGCGGTTTTAATTTCTCCTAAACGGAGGATTATGCAAAAAATTTAGGAATAACATTCACATATACTAGAATAGTCAAAGATCGAGTAATTCAGGGAATTCAAAAACCGCATTCGACGAGAAAATATCGCTGAGTGTTACGCATCTCTCGTAAACAGACTTTTTCTTCACAGATGCTTATAACATCTTTTTAATAGAGGGCAAAAAAATTATCAATAGAGCTGCCGTGACGTAGCGTTGCACAACGTATCTTCCACAGCTGTTGCGTACGTGAGTCTGTCTACCTTGCACATGAGTCACCGCTGACTTGAGTTAGAAATGGAAGTATCGACAAGGTTTTTCATGCGCGCATGATTTAGGTAATGCCAGCCCGTCGTTTTCTTTGTGCTTCGACAAAGGGCCCTTTAGCGCATCCGTGTCTCGCATCATGAACACAAGACATCCATCTCCCTTGTCGGCATCTCAAGCTCCCATGATTAATTTCAAGCGTTCATATTGATTGAACGCGCTTCTGGGTTGGTACTGCGAGCGGCGCTGGATTGTGAGTTGAATTGCAGATCTTCCAGCGATCGAGATAGTCTTTTCCTTTGAGACAAGGTAACACATTCCTTTTAAATTGCCAGTATTAATGAATTCATTCTACCCTATTACAGAGTTAATACGTAACTTATGCTGATATTGAGTGCCACTAACCCACAGGTTCAGGTTTGTTTCCACTCACTTGATAATTCTGCTGGCGTCACCTAAAGCGATAGGCACATAATTTTGTCCTAAAAGTCAAGCAAATCCTTCGAAGAATTACATTCAGGTGATCGGCCGGCTATCAGTTCCGACTGTAATATTCCAGGTCAGGCCCACAGCAATTACGTGTGTTTATGCTTCGGCGGAGGCAATAATTTATCTGAATTAGCAAATCCATTTAAAAATTAATTAGTTGATGTAGGCGGGTCTTTATACAGCTCGTCAACATCACATGATTTGATGCTCACTTACGGCTTTAACTATGGATTCTAGTTTTATTGAACAAAGATTGGTAGTGCAGTTGACCCTCAAGGTAATCATTATCACATACAGACTTCAACTTAGGCGGATGGAAACTAATTCACGTGGCTCAAATTTTTGCCATGCCCGATTCAAGTTATGGTTAAGTCGGAACAACTGGGACCATTCATATTTTTACTTCGTGGGAGTTTAAATTCTTGTAAGAATTTCGTAGCTCAGAGATAGTCCATACATTCAAGGAATCCTGTCATAGCGACCTTCTAAGACAGTACAGGCTCTTGCTTGACGAAGTAAAATCTGAGATCACAAAATTCATTAAAAATCATGTATTGCACTATACTCAAGCGTTTATGGACTCCAACTCTTTGCAACGATCAAACAACAACAAAAGTCCTAGAGTTTGAATCATGAAAAAAGGTTTGTTTTTTCCATTCTAAAATTTGACCAAATTCTGCTTTTGAGTCTCGAGTTTTCAGGTTCACTGTTTCACCTGAACACAAACTGGAGCCTAAATGTGTTTATGGTACAAAATGTTGCAAATTTACTTCATTTGCTACTAATTCACACTAAACATGTGTTCGATAAGTCTAGCGTAAGTTCAACTTAACGTTCCAGGTTAAATGAATTTATGAGCGAAGATTAAAGTAATGGGAGAAGTCATTATACTGGGCCAGGCTTTAGACTAGTTATACATTTCTAAGAAATTATTTTATTGGTGTATTGCACGTGGAAATAAAGAGTTAAATTTTATAACGTTTTAAGAAGATGCGCATAAAATTAAGATTTATTTCTCTAATTACTCTTTGATGGATTTACCTTTTTTTGTTTTTTGTCGCCGTTACGTATTTATGTAGTTTCCAATGAACTCGATGTAGAGAATTTATTGAATACTTTAGAGTATACTTATCTGTCTGAAGCATAGATTCAACGAAAAAAATTTTCGGCACATGGGCGTACAGATTAAACATTTTTTTAAATTCCACTAAATAGCATGCACGCAAATTCTCACAAATTGCTGTTTTTCAAGCATCGTTAAAAGCAAAATTGCCAGCTCGCTAATTCTATATTGAAACAAACCTACAATTACGAAGTTACTGTGGAATCTATCCCGTATGTTATAAAGACTGCTGTTGCCAATTATTTGTAGATGCTGAACGTTAAAAAGTGAATACATCCTATAAAACCGTTATACCACATTTTTTCTGCGTGCAAAATTTTGTAGTATGTGTATGCTAATTTGGTATGACGGTGAGAATTGACAAAACTTACTCAAAATTTACAAAAACCTGGATGCATTTGCTCTTATTATCTATTAGGGTATAACGTCACCTTCCACCCAACTTATCCTTTTTTACACCTTTCCTATTCTCCCGAAACTAACCATGCTTAATTTATCCCAATCTAAGCTAACATACCACAAAGTACTGTACTTCAAACTAAGAGGGATCCTATGCAAAGTTACCTCAGAGGGACCGCAGACAAATAACTTTTCCCAGTTATTTGTAAGACGTTTAAAAGAAAAGACAAATTCTCTAAAACGTATAGTTAATGAGCGCTTTCAGCAGCTGATCGCATGCTATTTGGTAGGAGATGCTTGGCACTTCGGCGTCGTGCTTCTTACAAAAGTTGTTGCAGATAAATAGCCTGAAGTTACCGTTAAAAATGTGATTGTGCAGGTCCTTGATAATGAGTTCCTACAAATTACTGAACAGACGATTACCATTTTGGCAGTCGTGCGGTAAATTTTAGAAAAATTTATTTACATGTGAATCTTTGCGTTCGTTTGGATTGACAAGATCTCCTAAAGGAATGAATTTTTCCCCTCAACCGTTCAATGGCAGTGTGAAAGTCGTCAATTGTGTACGCTCTTGTATGCAACATGCAGATGTGGTGTGCACTATATCATATTAATGCAAGTCCTGTTGGATGTATCAGTTGAGCATAACGTCCCTGTATCAGTTTGACGATCATTGTTCCGAAGCAAAATTGATACCATGCACCTTGCATCTCTGCGCTTTCTGATCCCAGCATTTTCACTAAGCAGTCAATCATTTAAATCATCATTCACAAGATCATCCTTCATCTACTCAAGATTTATGGAAAACGGACTGAACAAAGAGTGAATTGTGTGCCGTGCTGGTCTCAGCCAGAGTCCATTCTCCTAAGCCAAAAGATCGGCTTGGAAGCGCGGGAGGATGGAGCCACACATGCGTAACACCTAGCCGGGAGTTGCACTTCTTGGTGGCTGAATATAGTTTCCAGGCGCCAAATTTTCGAGAAGTTTGAGCGGTCTTAGCGGAACAGCAGGAGGCGTAAGTTCTTCAAATTGGACTTGGTCAGAATTGGGAGCAGCCAAGTTTACTTAGAAGAACTTACGGTACGCCAGGAGTACCAAAGAGACGACGTTGATTGTCTAGGAATCCAGTCCGAAGATGCCACTTGATTGTTCAAATTGTTTCTCATTCCCGAATATTCAACAGATGATAGTAATTGAGAAGTGTATGATATATGTAAGATCACTAAACGGTAATTTGACGCAATTCCACAGATTTTTTTTTTTTATATTAGAAAGGGATGCAAAAATTTTAATGTTCATCCTCCCTGGGTGAGAAAATATATTAAAATAGGAGACGTATTTTTAACGTCATTCAATACGTGTGTTTTAACCGCGATAACCTCACGAACGCAGCAGAGACTATGACAGTGAGATGAATCCAATGTGCTCGAACTGCTATGCCTCATATTTCGATTTCTCTCGCCGAGAGGAAACTACGCTAAATGTTCTCCAAGAAATCGTACAGCAAGATTTTTTTCGATTACACAAACAATAACAGCATGCTGATATGCTTCCCAACCCGGGAACAACAGTTGATCAGTTACACGTAAAAAATCTTTAGAGGCTGATCACATAACCGTTAGCGAAAAAAGTCTTACAAAAATTTATTTAACATTGAAAACCATGATCATTCAGTACATAAATTGAGTGGAAAAAAATACTTTCTTAAGCAAATAAATGTGAATTTCAACCCGAAATTTGCAGCCGTCCCACTTCAGTAGTTTTTTACACTGCAGCGAAACGAAACCTTTTCTCACCAGACTGTGACCAGTGGAAGCCGTTCGTTCCCCTGTTACGGTTTGCTGAACAAAATAAAAATTCATTCAGTTCGTCATGGCCCATTATTGCTGTAGCGAATGACAAGCCATGCTTTGGGTCAAGGTTACAAAGGAGTGTCACTTTCGCTCCCCTGAGTGGACATCATGCGTTGAAACCCCACTAACGTGTCCATTGGAGACCATAATATCCAACGTTTTAGGCATGCAAATATTCTCAGATGCGTTTCCTATTTCAGTCAAAAGCTTAGATGTCGTCGTGTCTCTGCCCTAACGAATATCAAATTCGTGGTCAAATGTGTCTGCTTCCATACATTGTAGTCTGTCCCTAGGAGCTCGGTAGGTATTATTTCACTTTATTCATGCCTGACATTCCGGGTGCCTGCAGCAGTAATTATAGGAGCACGCAGGACCTGTGTTTTGCATCAACCGATGTTCGCTTAAAATTTACGGTCACTTAATTCATGCAAGGCTTTGAGAGATGTCGGGAAAGTTCGATTTTAACATCAGGAGATTTTCTCGCAATTCGAGTTGAACGAGCACGATCTGGTGCTCAATCTTTCGTCTTTCTAGAGGATGTTTTAATCAATGAACTACAATTTTAAAAATTAAAATCATCGTAGTACCTTAAATTAATGAAAGTTTTTCTCATAAACACATAGAGGGAATTCGACAGATAATGCTTCTGTAGCTCAGAGGTTACTGATGAAAATGTTTTATTTCTCTAAATTGAATTACAGGTGACGTGAGTTGGCGGACCCAAGGTTTTGGGACTGGACTATGAAAACCATGAACTTTTTTAGATAAATACCATACGAACTGACTGTGTCTTGTAACCATGTTATCACAGCAAATATTCGTAGCTGAGAAGATTAATTATAAAGAAACCGATCGTTCCTTCATAATCGTTAACCGATTGTTTCTTTCTTTAAAGTTATGCTATAAAATATTTGTAGCTTGCAAAAATTCATTCCCTCGAGAACCTGTTTATTCAAACATATGTTGACTATTGGCTTAGCGCTTTCTCTGTCCGTCTAATTAATTTTTTCCCAAGACAAACATTCGCTTCCACATTGTTTCAAACGGAAGCAAACTGTTCTACTGACATGAGGTATTTGAATTGTTTGAGTGCTTTAATAAGATTCTGACAATGAAGAAGAGAAGAGAAGACTAGACAACTGTAGTTTGAAAGAATCCTCTCATTTTTCTTTGGCTGCTATAATTCAAATGCTTACCTCCTTGAATTTTCACAATTTTACGATGTAATTATAATCATTTTTTCTGTTGATATGTCCAGATGATGGTCAAGCTTCTCCCTTTGATGAAGTCCAGAACTGAATCTTCTCTTGTTGAAGTCAAGAACCGAATCTTCTCCTGTTGAAGTCCAGAACCAAAGCATCTCTTGTTGCTGAAGTCTAGAACCAAAGCATCTCTTGTTGCTGAAGTCCAGAACCTAGCATCTCCTGTTGCTGAAGTCCAGAACCAAAGCATCTCTTGTTGCTGAAGTCCAGGACCAAAGCATCTCTTGTTGCTGAAGTCCAGGACTAAAGCATCTCATGTTTCTGAAGTCCAGAACCGAAGCGCGGCCCAAAAATGGCAGCGAGTTCGGCGTGCGGTGACACACTAGTACAAGTTGACCCTCACTTTAGATGTTGCTTCGTCACAGGCCACTGCGACCTAATTATAGCTTCGTTAATGAGTTGTAATCGATGAAAAATGATCCGAGCGCTTCCTTTTGAGGCGACACAGCGGCTCTCGGACACAACAAAGTGAATGCGATCCATCGGCCGAGCGTCGGAAAATGCGATCAAGTGAGCCATGACTGGCGGATTTAAATCGTGTTCAATTACGTGAAAGGATCCCACGTCATGGTTGTTGTTCCGCTGATGTCATTTTTAACGCCTTCGAAAATATCACGGGAGAAATGCACGTTTTCTCGCTCAAATTTTTAGTTTCGCATCGTCGACCGCAAGTCACACGGCGGTGTAAGTTTGATGGGAACGAATATGTTTGGATTTTGAGCGCAAGAACTTACAAAATGCGTTCAATTTTTTGCACTGCTGCTCCTTGAATTCCTTCCAACGTTAGAAGGCTCGGCATTTTGCACGGTCGATGCGGAAAAAATTAGAGAACAAGTTGCAGAGTTCCTCTTAACAATTTACGGGAAAATTTTTACATTCTACGGGAATGTAGCTGAGAAATGCATCATATCATTGTATGAAAATGTCTGTCCCTTTTCCCTACACAAATTTAAAATGAACATGGCTGAGCAAGTGTTAAATAATCATAAATATTTACTTATTAGCCTGCATTTTCCAAATCAAATCAATGAAATAAAATGAACATGTCATTCCTTTTAATTTTCTCAAGAAAAAGAAAAACTCGAAATGAACTTGCACTGTGACGCTGGCTCGGATCACATTGCCATCATCGCTGACCATAAATTATCATCGCCGTGGCACATACAAAGTGTCCCCCCCAAAAAGTACTAAGCCTTTGACTGACGATTACTCGCACATTTTTTTCTCGTTTCGGGTGTAAATGATTTTCGTTTATGACATTGAATCCTCTTAAATTATGTGTTTTTTTCTATGACTCAACACATTAGACTTGTTTGTATGTCGATAAACACCTACCTCAAACAAAATACAAGAGTACTGGGCGGTCAGAGAGTGAGCACATTTCTGTGTGGACGCTCTGTCTGTAGCACAGCGTAACTACCTGGGTAGAAAGGTATTCGGTTCGAGCCCGTACCTGGAGCCGAATTTTGAAACATTTTACATCACTGTAGCTGCTCGGCCAGTACCGAAAGTTCCTCTGTCAAATGAAAAACCCCACTTGCTATTTTTTTGATAGATTTTTACACACTGAGCATTTCAAAGTGGAAGTTAAGCACGCAACTTGAATGGTTCACAACTGTTGCACGTTTGAATTTTATGATCTGAACGTACAGTGTCTAAAATTCGCCCTCTAAGCAGTACTCTCCTGGAGCATACGAGCTCCTCATAATATAAGTAAAATAAACGCAAAGAGGTCCCTTGTAGTCCAAATGATTGAATTTCTCGTTCTGTTTCTTAGGTGAAAACGATGTTTCATAACTGCTAAGTAAATGCGACTGAAATTAAACTTTTTGCAGTTTTGGCGTAGGCCATTGTACGTAATGCCGGAGTATGATGCATGATTCAAGCCTACCCCAAATTAATTTTGTGTTTATTTTTTGCGAAGCTAGAAATGGACTTCATGTTAAAATGCCATATTAAAATGAACTTCATGATCAATATAACAGTTTACCTCAAAATGAACTTCATGTTATTTGAAATAGGACTGAAAGTGAAATTCATGTTAAATGTCATATTAAAATGAACATCATGATCAATATAACAATCTAACTCTAAATGAACTTCATGTTGTATTATTGGAAGTCATTTACGTGCAAAGAATTTTCTCTCAAACTGTTCAGCACGTAACGTAGTTGTGATGTGTCTGTCGTCATGGTTGAAAGTTAAAGCTAAAAGATGAAATAAAAATACTAGAAAGACGAATGGAATACTAGTGTTAGAGTGGTCAATAAATAAAGATCACGAAAAGAAAATGCTAGTAATTAAAGTAAATGGCAAATATAATTGAACATGATCCAAAGATTCAATCTGTTTTAAGGAAAGGTGAATGCGGAGGTCTAACAGCTCATGACATGAATCATGAAACAGAAAGAAGTAAAGATGGCATTAACAAGGCTCACGAACGATTTTAAGAATGATAAGGATTTGCAATTTTTACGAATGGATTTTAATTCAATTGATTAACAAACCAATTTAGGAGATGACAGAGAATTTTGATTTCATGCCTCACCTTACAGTGAAAAAATATACCTTAGATTAATTTCCCGAACATTGAAAAAGATGTGCGAAGATGAATCGAATGCGAACACGCTTCCACCAGCAAAGCGAATCACAATTTTTGATCAGTCGCATCTCAAAGTACGGCAAAGTAAAAACCTGTTCGATGTACCTCTATTCAAATCCCATGATACAATACTTTGCATCCCAGGTGTGTTAGTCCTCCAACATAATGAACGAGCTCTGTCTAATCTCTTTGAGATCGTCAAGCGTAGCAGACGATGCTGTAGATTTTCCTCACATATTCCACGTCATGCTGACAAACAACCCCAAACAGAGATGTCAACCGCAGAACTTTTGTCAAAAGAAGAATGTGTCCACCAGCTCGAGTGGTCAAACAAAAAAATTGTCATTCGAGAACAATGGCAGTCCGGGCCACAGACCAGGGCTTTCTTCTCTCTTCACGGAGCAGGGGCCTTCATTTGCTGGTCTATCCAGCGCACGTTCTCGTTCCATAAACTTCTGCTTACTCTGCAAGTCGGTAAGGGATGATGCTCCTAGCGTCACTTGCTTCACGATGAGTGACCTAGAAATTGCTAATACTACTTTTTGAAAGTTTTAAGCTGTGTTTGTGCCTGCGATTTTGTCCCTCTGCCGTAAAATAGAATAATTGTGCAGCACGTAAACTGGATACGGGAAAAGATATCTGATGCTCTTAAAGACATTAATTGCTTTACGAGTGCACCTGAAATTGCTAATACATATTTTTAAAATTGTTGAGCTGCGTTTTGTCCCTGCGATTTTGTCCCTCTGTAGTAAAACCGAATTGTGTAGCACGTAAACTGGATACAGGGAAAGAGGTTCAATCCTCGTAAAGACATTAGTTGTTTTACGAGTGAACCTAAAATTGCTAATGCCTCTTTCGGAAGTTTTAGTCTAATGCTTGTGCCTACGATTTTATCATTCTGTCGTAAAAAAGCACAATAAAAAAGGCACAATTCTATCGTAATATTAAATATCTGATGTATGAAAGTCATTGAGAAGTCATGTCGATATTTCATGAGTTTAATTCTCTTCCTCTTATTAGCAGCGCATCTGCTGGGTACGAGGAAAGACCTACGATGCTCTCGACATCAGTTGCTCTAGAACTGAACCAAAAATGACAATGGCTTCTTTCTGAAAATTTGCTCCTATGTTTGTGCCTAGAATGTTGTAATTAAATAATGAAAAAGAATTGCGCAGCGTCTATGCTGGGTACGGGCAAAAAGGGTATATTCACAGATGGGCTTCGTCAATATCTAAATTTAAACAATGAAATCGAAACCAATCGCGAATTTTTAAATTCCCATTCACTAAAAGACGACTAAGCTTAAGCAATTCGGATTTCTGAAATTTTCACGTGTATTTGGCGTGAGCTTAGCAAAGAAAATTTTAGAATCAGTTTGGGTGAAATTGATTGTTATACAAATCGTCATGAAGATATAATAATTTTTTTTTAAATAGACCGCATTTTTATGGAATTATCTGAGATAATCTGTACCTTAGTAACATTTTTTTAGATACGAAGCTCAATTGAAGAGTTGGTCCGATCATTTAAAGAGTCCTCGACAAATTACAGAACAGACGATTAACATTTTGGTAGTCGTGAAGCAAATTTCAAGAAATTTTTTAAAAAATTTCTGCTTTCGTCTGGAATGACACAAACTCTTATATCAATGAATTTTTTCTAGTAATTGTTCTATATCAACCGGAGATTCATTTGTTATATTAACCATATGATGTACTAAACTTTATTGAGAGGCCGTTTCTAAATAACATTGACGTAATTAATTTTCTTCGATAACCCCGTACAAGAAATCAGCATAAATAAACTCACATTAGCTAGCGTCAAATCACTTTTTTGCTCACCATGAGTTCAAATCAAATGTTCTTAAACATATGTACAATGTTCCGAATGGGAACAATTTAATCGCTAGCTAAATTTAACTTCTGAGGCGAGGAAGGGAAATGCTCTGAAATGTTACATTAGAATATCATTCACTTGTAAACAATTCAATTGTTAAAAAATTAACTCGGATGCCACTCAATGAGAACCTGCAATTCATATGATTGATTTATCATACCTTAAGCAAGGCTAAAAATGTAACAGCTCGCTCAGGTCGTGGTAAGAAGAAGCATAAACCTGGTGAGAGTAAAAAGAGAATCGATTAAATTTGAAAAAAGTTGCAAGAATGATTAGATGTAAGGGCATCGTCCACCATTCTCATTCCGCTGCCTCACTTCCACTAAAAGCTAAGCTGAAAATGGGTGAAAGTTAACAGAGAATGAATCCGATTTGAGAACGATTGCGAGAATGATGAAATGCAAACGCATCGTCCACCATAATCATTCCGCTGCTTCACTTCCACTAAAAGCAAAGCAGAAAATGGGCGAAAGTTAACGGAGAATGAATCCGATTTAAAAAAAAATGCGAGGATGACAAGACGCAAAGGCATCGCCCCCCATAATCAATCCGCTGCCTCACTTCTACTAAAAGTTAAGTGCCGAGGCTGAGAAGGAGACTCGCTGAGAAGGCAAAGAGAGGAACTCTAAAATGCTCAACTGCTTCAGCATTGACTCTGCAAACAAATTTGAAGCGCGAGCGCAAACAAACCGAGTGCTGCAACAGCCACACGCGAACGCCTCAGCAACGGATGTTGGTCTAAGTTCGAGTTTTATGAAGCTGTCGTCATGCTCAGCTCTCCTCTGGCCGGCAAGGGCTGGATTTTCAAGCATTTTATGTGGTCGTAGTGCTCTAGCTAGCTCTGTGAGTATTTTAAGTGCACTGACGTAGAGGTATACTGTAGTTACGGTAAGTTTTTCTAAGTGCGCCGTTGTAGTGGTACACTAGTAACTGTTTTTCTACATGCGTCGTGGTAGCTGTATTCTAGTTACTGTATGTTACGTGCTCTGTCCTCGAAGTACACTTAGCCCTGTAAGATCTTCGAAGTGCACTTGGCTACGCTGATGTGTGGCTATTTGGTGATACGATGCGTGGCTATTACGCTACGAGATTGCGCTGCTAGTTGCGCTCTTCAAGCTTAGTGAATTGTTTGAAATTGTTCGTTTCCCGAGAAAAGTACAGCTGTTCTAAAGCGAGTATTTTTAGCTAATTTTAACGCTGAAGTGGCTTAGCAAAAAAAAATTTCGAAAAAAATTTGGCCTAAAAGCTCAAATTCTACTCTAATTCCGAAATTGCAGTTGCTTGGCTGAAAAAATTCGATTAGATATTTTCTTTGGTAAATTATGTAAATGCAGCACCTCTCTGATTTCAGTTAAGCCAAAAGTCCTAAAAAATATAACGCATGCGTATTATTCGTTTTCTCGAATTAATCGTTAGTAGTTCAATCTGTCACAAATTAAACTTTGTTGACACTCATCACATGTAACCAATTTTACGGAATCCCGATATCTAAATTTTCAAAATTTACCAGTGATGATCTCTACCATGAGAGTAAAGGCTTCCACAGACGTTTCTTTTTCACAACATTAGGAGTTTCACTGACCAAGGAAAACAGACATAAATAATCGCCCCGAAACTTGGGAGCCTTAGAGTACCCTTATGTGTGGCTATTACAGGCCTGGCACAGCCGTCAAAACATTCGACAACTAATGTTTTCGTGATAAATCTCCGCCACGGAGCTACGTTATGAAATCGGAGCTGTGCCACGCCCTGGTGGCCGTCGGTATACAGGCTACGCGACGCAGACACGGACAGGCATGAATGGGTCTGCCTCATGTTCTTGCAAAGCAAAAAGGTGAAATATCAAAAAGAACGTTTAGTAATGAGGAACTTCTAAATTGCTGCATTGATATGGTTTTGGATTTTTAAAACATCCTCAGGGTTTACTACAAATCGAGGTATACAGGGAAATCAAATAGACGTATACATGAAAATACAAAGAAATCGAGTCGAGGTATACAGGGAAATCAAATCGACTTATACATGGAAGCACATGAAAATAGTGTAGAGGCATACAGGGAAATACAAAGAAATCAAGTCCAGGTATACAGGGAAATACAGGGAAACCGAAATCGAGGTATACAGGGAAATTAAATCAAGGTATACAGTGAAATATAGCAAAATCCAATCGAGGTATACAGGGAAATCGAATACAACTAAATTCGATTAAGAAGAGAACATGCCGGACTAGAATCAAGTCATGGAGAAATTACATCAATTGTAGTCTATGGGCTTTGTCTGCTATCAGATTTTTTTCTCGAATCAAGCGTTATTTGTCACTAATACGGAGTGATGCGCTAAAATTAACGATAATTTACGATTACAATTTCGACCGAGTTGGTCGTCTGCATTGCGCAGGAAAATCATCATGCCTCCTCATCACGTAGATCATTCTTTAGCTCCGTATCGTAGACTTGTGTGATTAAACCAATAAATTATTCTGGACATAGAGGACAGTAACCATATTACAGAGACTAGAAAAGATGTTCAACTTCTCTTTTCCCAATGGGCATCAAATTCCTATCAGATAAAGAGTAAGCCGTTCAAACATTCAAAGAATGTTAATATTGAGAATGAGTTCTAAAATCTGACGAATTTCCGACGCTGAATTATACAAGGAAATTGAAATGTATTTATTAAATACAATATTTTCCATCTCTCAATATATTCTGTAACCCACAACAAAAACTAACGAGTAGATTACGGTGGGAATTGTATCATGTTCCAGAAACAAATTAAGAGCTGCCTATTTATTAGCATAAAGTTTTACTTCGGGTTGTCCAACAGGATGAAATTGGCATTTTTACGTTTTTTTGCAAGCACAGTCAACTGAACAATATTTTATGCAATTCAGTGAGAAAATGATTAGTGGTTCGATGACAATATGTCGAACTTGAGACGTTTGGTTGTCAGTTTTGATTATAATATAATTTGTTCGGTAGTTACTCACGTGAAATTACTCATATTGACGTTCTTAAAAACTTAAACCCGAGCACTGCTTTCAACTTCGGTAGCAAAATTATGTCATTGCCTATCAAACAATAGGTTGATACAATCTTTAATGGCTTTGATGTCGGTCATTTTAATAACTGAATTCCAAAGTCTATCAAAATTGATTACATTTCACCTTCACGAGCAATAACTCATACGCGCTACACTTCCAAACAGCGAAGTGGCAAATGAATCATCCTCACTTATTCATAACAGCACAATAGTCACAGCCAAACTCATTTGAAAGGATAGCAATTGATATCCTAGAGTGCTCATTCAAGATAAGTTCAGTGTGACAGCCGAACTACAGTCCTCTCCGGAATAATCATAAACATTTAAGTCGAACGGTGGTAATTTTTTAAAGCAAGAAACATCGCTACCATTTGATTATCGTCCTCTGTTGGAGGTCCCATCTCGTACACCAGAAATCACTTGAGTTATTAATGGTGGAGATCGATTAAAGAAGAGAGAGTTTCGAGCACAAGTCTCGAAGTCTTTCTGCATGAGCCCAGGATTGTGCAGAAGAACTCTTCCATGATTATCCCATGAGCTTCGAAATGCCCAATTCTAAGATTGCCAGAGGGCAGGAATCGCTGATGCCGTCCGATACAGCTGAGTTATGTGGCTTAAAAACAACCAAGGTAGCAAATGTTAATGAGCATAAGCGGGCAAGGCAGCGTGCTCTCTGCCTTCTGATAATAAACTTAATGATAGGCCTCGCGACGAGGCTGCGACAGATGTTGCAACTGGCTACATATCTCACTGAAATACTGCGGGGACGCCTAGCTCACTGGCTTAATTTAATGTAACAAACCTACCGAGTTTTGCAAAGCGAGGAGTTCTTTCGTAGTTTTAAGTAACCATATTTACGGACGGGCGAGCTTATCTGTGTACTTAGAGGAGACTAAGTAGATAAGATGCATGTGTTTCAATTCATGAATAAAAGGTGCGAGCAATTTTTTTATTAAAGTAGTAGCGGAATATGTTTCGAAGTACGGGAACCTGTACTCATATGTTATAGTGCATATTTATCATTAGGTTACTAGGAAAAATACGGTGGCCTCCAAGTAAAGTTTGTTTTAATTCGTAGGTCGAAAAAAAGCATGTCCAAGAACATCAAGACACGACCTTATTTTATCCATCTAATCTTGTTGAATAATCCCAAGTTGAAGAACAGAAAATAGGGTTACTGTTCCAAAAGTTAGAGCATCCTCTAGCGCACTATTGGAGCTGTGAAATCAAAAGCTAATTAAATTTACTCGGAAAACTGTTTTAAAAAATGTATTCGAGAGTGACTAACACTAACTGAAACGTTTTTTCACTCTGATGTTCCAATCTGATCTTGTTTCTACATTTCGTGGGTGTTTATTCTTTCAATCTTGAGTATTATGTAGTAGCTTCCGCATTTAACTTCAGGTATTATGTAGTTTTCACATTCAATTTGAAGTGTTTTGAGTCTCCACATTCAATTTTAAGTATCATGTACTTTCCGCACTGAATTTTAAGTTTTTTGTAGTTTCCACATTTAATTGTAAATATGTATTATGAATGATAGATTTTGCCGACGTATAATAAATTCAAATAATGAATCAATTTTTTTCGAATTGTGTTCTGTAATTGAACATTTTTTAAGTTAATGTTCCACTTTCCCCTTTTTCCTACTAGTAGTTATGAATTATTAATCAAATATTTGCATGCCACTTGGGTTAATTTGATTAAATTATGATTGCTAATGACTTGCAGACAAAAATATTTACATTTCAAAACCATTTTGTTGCGGAATATATCCAAGCAAACTCAAAGGAACTGAACTCTTGAACGAATGTGAATAACCGAAAATGAATAAAACTCTACTGCGTAGTCGAGACAATTCGAAGCTCAAGAAACAATTCCATCTTACGTTGTGCTTGTCAGAGCATATATGCTTCTTTGGAGCTCAGAACTCCATAAAAAGACTCGTATTTGAGTCACAGTAAGACTTCATTTCGCTAAGAGGGGCAAAACCTCAAGCTCGCCTGGCGAAGTGGCTGCGTATTCTTGCCGTCCATTGCTCAGTCGAAATATTTGTAGGCTTTGCATTGTCTGATTTTTCTAGGAGAACAACTCTCAATAATCCGCTGAGGCTGCCGTATCCTTCAATAGCACGGGTCTTTGTCAATAGAGAACCGAGAGAAATGCAAAACGTCGGTCCCCTGAATACAGCTCGCCTCCATTGTTCTAAAACTTTTGCAAGACAAAGCCTGTCCATAAAATCTGCCGAATATGAAAACTTGCCGAGTAATATTGGCGTTGCGACCACCCGATGAGGCAGACTTTACTTTGCTGGGGCCTCTTGAAGTTCGCTTCTTCTCTTCATTTTCGATAATTAAAATGGCGCTCTGGTAAAAGTCTGCCGTGGATGACAGCAGTGAAATATGAAGCGCTGGAGCAGCAGGAGAGGGTCTTTGATCATCAAGGTCTTACCTACACTGCCCCAAGGTTTAATGGTTCTGGAATACGGTACTCGGCGAGAATTAAGTAGCTCCAGACTAATATTTTCGAAGGAAAATTTACCAATTTGAAAAATCTCATGAGGGAATGAGTTTCAAACGCCCCTTGTAAAAAAAATGAAGATTCTTTTTTAATTAGCACTGGAGTTATTTTTTCCGCACCATGTGAAGTCAATAATTTGACTCTGGAAGTCCATCTCGAAATAAAAACTGTAGTAATGAGTCAAGGGAAGTTCGAAGTAGAGACTCATTCATTCCCCTGCCCTGGGAGTATAAATGTGTTAGCGGGAGGAAGTGACTTGAAACTGGTAGTTTGAAATCGACTGTCTTACGGGATGTTCTCCACAAATTTCACTTTCTCTGATCTGCAGTGAAAGTTTGCTCAAGAGCTGTTCATCACTTTTCTAGGATCACATTCTACATTCGAAAAATGTTGCGACTTTGTGCATTATTTCTAGTCAAAAATATTCTAGGAGTATATTATACACGCTGCGCGCGTTGCGCCAGCGACGAATGGAGGAATTGGCTTACCTCCCTCAATAAAAGTATGCAAATAATCAAAATATTAAAAAAGAGACATTAGAATTTGTACACAATTTGATGATTACGTGTTATACAGCATATTCCACGGATGTATCCTCAATTCATACTATAGAAAAAACAGCAGCCACACACAAATGTGAAGTCTCCTCGCAGCGTATTCAACATGCGCTCTATTTGATGTGCCGAAGCACCCATACCTCAAAAACAAAGCACGGGAATGACAGCTCGCATTTTAACATGCATAAATCAAACAACAAATGTTTATCAAACTTCGAATTTGAAGCAATCATAACATCGAAGAACTGCTAACAAACACCTATTGTGAGCTAACAGTGTAGTAATTGACGTACGACGAATTTGATCAGCCCAAAGTAAATTTGACTTGTGAATTTCAGCCTAGTCCTTCGTGGCAGCGCGTGTGCCTTTCGTACAGATAACTGTTTTATCCCAGCAACTCCCTGCCCTCAATTTTGAATCTGATTCTGTCCAAAGAAGGGCCACCCAGCTCTCGGTGTCTCACCGTTTCATCTAGCCCTTAATGCAAATCACGGGGCTTAGTGGTTGGTCCTGCTACTGCACTGATTACCCAATATCAAGGCTTAGAGATATTTTAAACCATTCGAATAGACCGCCTAATTTTGAAACGTGCAGCTCACGGGCTTGGTCACGTAAACTTGCTTATGTGTATCCTTTCTATCACCCGGAGAGCCCAATAAACCTTACATCGCCTAAACAAGCTACCGGTTGGCCTCCATAACGTACATAACAAAGATGAATAATGATTCTATGACCCTCTCTTAATGTCAACACCATCCAACGAAGTCTACACGTTGACAGTACGAACGAGTTAGCTACATGATAGTTGATAGTTAGACTGGCAACCTTTCATAATTTTTTTTTGCAACATATTTCTTAACTTTTAATCAGTATTGGAAATCTATAGAATCCCTAAAAATATTTGATGTATTCATGACGTATGGAAAATGCCATAAAATACCATATCGCAAAATTCCTGAGGAAAGGATCTCATGATGTAGAGCGCAATTCCCACTAAGTTCAGTAATTCGTTTTTATGCTACGACAAAATTAGGTTTCATTGCGTACTTACGCTAGAAATAACAGGCGTCTATAAGAGTGTACGCAGAGAGAATGTCATGATGCTACTGACCGACCTGCAGCCACAAACTTAGTTTTTTAAAAACTAACGCATTGACTGCGATGCGACCCACCGGTGGGTCGTGCTTAGGTCTTTCCTGCTGCGGAACGACCCATCGATGGGTTGTTTGAAAAATTCTATCAATATTTTTTAAATTAATGGTATTTAATGGTTCCAGTTAATGTTTAGTATTTGTAATTTTGCTTATCACATTTGATTTTAAATTTGAGTTGAATATTGAACTTTAGTTTAACCCATCGCAGTCAACGTGTTAATCAAAGCTAAATAGAGGCACAATCCAGTTAATGTTTACTTTTTTGCAAAATTACTCACTACAATGAGCTTAAAATTCAAATTGAATATTGAACTTCAGTTATAACCCATCGCTGTCAACGTATTGACACATTTTCTACGCTTGCACGGTTACTACCGTCGGTTAAGTAGGTTGTAATTTTTAAAATAGAAAACCTGGCTTTAAAACTTGAACACATGTTCTTCCTTTTTAATAACAGTGAAAAATGAGTGGAAGTGGGTTGAAATTGCTCGTTTAGAAAAGTTGTGTGAAAAATAGGAGGTGTGTAAAGTCGTCTGCTAATAGTTGTACCCTAAAATTCATTGAAAAAAAAGTAGAGAAATATCTGAAGTACTGTTAATTTACGTCATTGTGTAATTGAACAATTTACTTAGAGACGCAAATTTCTACCAATACGTAGTAAACGTTTTGAGTTATGACGTCTAACTTTCGACCGATACTTTTTACCTGCATCTCAGACGAGCTTGGACGTTGACACTCCTCCTCTGCCTGGTGTTGGCATGGAGCCATTTTTTACGGGAGAGGCGTTTTATTAACTCTTCAACGTAAGCATTTTTATATCCATTTCCCGTTATCACAACCACCATCATTAGCATGTCACCAATATCAGGTAGTCACCAACATCAAGGAATTGCAACTCGACAGTGAACTTCAAAAACCACGCAAGGGGACAAATTTAACATGATATACAATTTATTGAGTTTTTTCGAAGAAGCACCGTTTAGCACCATTAAAGGATTAAATTCGTTCACAAAATTGTTGAGAACATTATAACGATTCTTGGGCATTTTCCTCTTTCTTTATTCATCACCCTCTCCGATGCAACTATTTAAATGTTTCAAAGGTTAGCATAATTTATCCGAGAATAAGCGTTTGAGCTTCCAAGTGATTATTTAAAAAAGTTATTGTGCAAAATGATATAAGTTTTTAATAGACTTTTCAAGCGTACAGGATACTGTGAGCAATGTTAGGTAGTATGTTGATTTCTATTTTAAAAGAAAGAAAATAAAAAATGTGAGTATAGCTGAATTCAGCGACTCAGGAACGTTTTTATTTTCTATGTAGAAATCAAGATGTTAAAACATTTGAAGTCATGGAAATTGAAAATAACTATGTCGTGAAGCGCTTTAATCGAATCCTAAGTTATAACTGTGCTGACAGAAAAAAGGGCAAATACCTTAAATGTGAGTTGAAAGTTAAATGACATGAAAATTGATCAATCTCCAGTTTAAGCTGAAGCCCGAGCGAAGTGTAATACTATTTCGTTTAAGCTTAGGCAAATGCACGAGTAGTATATTACTCCATTAGGTACTGAGAAAACAACTGAGGATTGTATTTCCCTAATGTCAGTTTTGTGGTAACCTTTTCAAGAACGCTCATATTATTCGTTGATAGCTGTCGGTCTTTTTCAATCTGAGAGCAACTTTCGCTTTCAGTCTCATCACAAGACCAAACTATAATCACCCTTGATGAGATCCAAGTCGTTCAAATTGGCGTAGTAATTTGTGCCAAACGGCAGAGGCTTAGGAGATCTTTTAAATCATCCAAATTTGCCCATGAAAGACAGTCACTGCCTTCCTCTTCAAAGCCAGATAATCGGGTTCCCTAATTTCTCCTGCTAAACGAGCAGGAGGCTAGCAATCGGGCACCAGCACAACGTAGACTCAGCATTTCTACCCACCGTCAATTTTTGACGGATCGTAAAATGGGATTGAGAGCGATGCGGCCTCGACATTTAGTGCTGACGATTACGTCGTCCACCCGAAAACAACGTCTCGGAACTTTACGAAAACAATAAAGTTGTTTGCGTCTACGGTCTCTTCAGACTCCCGCCAAATTCGCTGAAATCAGGACAATTAAATCTGACTTTTGAAATTCCTCAAGGTAGATTCGGGTATTTTCGGGGAAGCAAAATTGCTTATGATATTTATTTAAAACGCTCAGCAATTTGCTCAATATAAGTTTAGAGTAATAGATTTTTATGTTCGCATTCATGGATGGAATTTTCGGAAGCATTTTCATATGATTCGAATCTAAGTTTTTATTTTTTATAAAAAATGTTCCCTTTTATATTGGTTCTTCTTTTTATTTTCTAAACTTGTATCATTACCAAACCTGAAGCTCCTAATCAGAGACAGCGGGTGGTGTAAAACTTGAAATAAACAATTGAAATTACGCAGAGTTGAGAAAAGCTCTTCAAGAAGCCATAGAAAATATTGAAGTCAGGTAACTTTTGACGTAATCGGCCAAGATTGCTTTTCAAAATTGGCCAGTGCTCACATATATGTCACTAGTGTTGCCCATATTTCAAAATAAGTAGCTGGTTGTAAGCCGTCAACAAATAATGGTGGAACAAACACCGTTTTGACGTTTACTCCTGTAACTGCTGTTCATTGTTCAAAACTGATACAGTACCAGACAAATATGCCTGGTAAATGAAAAGTCATCACAAAATTACACATGACATAATTTATTCGAAGAAAAAAGGATCAAAGCTGACGAGTTTCACTTCCCTCCCTCGGTGAAAGTGAGAGGATTTTGATGCAGTATTGAACTAAAACCCTTGAATTAATAAAACCTCCACGGTTAACATTCCTTAAGTTTCCACTCCTTCAAATTTTGAATGAATTCTTAAATTCGGAAAACAAGCCTTGAGTTTTCATTTGTGTGGGCACGACATGCATGACTGACGCGAGAAAACCTCGAGATGCAGGGTCAACTGAACACCAAACCACAGGGTTCTCGATGACACCCCATGTGTCTGCCCAGCTTGGCACTGGAGTCGATGACCGTAAGCACACGCCAGTATATCTCATTGATGCCGTCCATAAAGGGGAATTGCTCAAGAACATAGACTCTCCATCCTTATGGTCATTACGCTACTGAGAGTGGCGGCTTCAAGCCAAGTTCTCCTCCGCCCAACGCACTTCTCGTTTGAGAGAGTCATGTTTCACCTGATGGACGTTGCTTTAAAGTTTCGTGATGTCTTCATCGAAATTTCTCCAGCCATTTTCTTCGTGTATGTCAAAGGATCTTATCGCATCATCTTGGATGGTTTACTGTTCACGTACCCTTCAGTGAGAAACTTATTCAGCGATTCTTCACAGTTAGAATAGCGGTTAGCCTCAAGTAAATTTACGCTAAAGGAAAACAATAGAGGGTCTTTAAAGGACAATAATGTGTAATGAGCCGGGAAGTTTAGTTCTTTGGATAAAATAACGCATTGGCAGTTAAAAAAAATTATAAAATTAATTCGGGTGTTGTTCATTGCTTTCCTACATCAGAGGCGTAAAATTCCTTTAGGTAGAATATTCCTGATATTTAAAAATATTTCTGATCCTCCATCTCGATGCCTAGTTTACGGAAACATTCTATTCATTATTCTGTTAATACGGGAAGAAAGTGTGTAAAATCACACAAGACCATGTGGTGAGGTGTGACCATGTGTTGTCGCGATACTTTATACGCGAAAAAAAATAGATTTTTGACTAAATTTTCTGGTTAGTAAATAGTTGTTCAGTTTCTCAAAAAAAAATTTTCAACGTGTCCCTTGGATTTTAGCATCAATTTTTTTTGTCATGGTTCATATAGTTCATTCCTTTGAACGTATGTGATTTGAATCTTTCTGAATTCTGTATTGGTTGCTTGACCAGAGATGATGGATCGAGTGTTGAAATACTTCTGAAAGTGCGAAAAGTCCATGGATGCTCCATGTGTGACTTTCGCAAATTAAAAGTAAACACTTTTGAATTGAAAACTTCAGCTCGTTTGCATTAAATTTTTGAGTCAACTATAGAGGTATATACTGTTGTTCTGTTCATTAATTTATTTTCTATACTGCATCGTTGCAACGATAGACCAAAAGCAAATGTGCTAGACTTTAACTAACGAGAATGCGCGAACCTTTAGCAAAATTGAAAGTTCATTATTTGTTATTTATCCTGTCCAGTCACGTGTGCCACTTGTTTAGTTCACACATAACTACATTTAAGTAATACGAGTAAAAATAGTTTACGCTCTCGGTGTTTTAATTCCTTATCGGTGAAAATCGGGGTTTAAGTCTGATGACGCCACTACGGTTATTCCGCAACTAAAACGCACTGATGTTGACTTCTGTTTCTCATCGAAATGGAATCAACGAATCATCAAGCTTTGATAATTTTACTTGGAAATCATTCTTCCGTTCCACAGACTTATATTCAACAGGCCCATAGAGCCCGACTCTTCACGAGCATGTCTTGACCTTTAGGAGAAGGCCCACACTTGCTTACATCGCCGAGGTACACAAGGTTGGCAACACAGTGACAGCAAAATTTTCGCATAAATCACCTTACTCAAAACTGTCCAATATAGTTGACATCTGTAAAGTTTTGAGCATCTCTTATTCTTGAAGCTCCATCTCATACATCATGTTCTTGTAGAAGCTTTTAATGGCTTCATTCGTGTAATGTTCACCTCTTCCACGAACTGAATTTAATGTTATAGAGACCAAATTACCAGAATTTCAATGTTCTTGGCGTACTAGCTAGAGTTTTATTCACATTTTGTCAATGAATAATATACATAAATGATGACAATTTGTCTGGTTTTCGGACAGGTTTTATTTCTGCCCTTTCCTGATGTTGCTATAATTTTCGGTCACTAACGCTGGATCAATTTTTATAGGCTCTTAAGTACAAGTACCTAAAACTATAGCAAAATTTTCAAAATAATTATCCACATCAATTAGTATGAAAATAACACTTTAATAAACATGGGTTAAACATTTCACAATTCAGTTTAAAAATAACTGCGAAGCTAAGCAGGTCCATTTTTGTTAATAATTTATTAAAACTCAGCAGCTCGTTGTTTTCTATCGTTTGCTACCACCACGTATGTTTTTAATACCATAAAAATTTCAATTCACTTTTTGTGCTAGCAGTATCACCATTTATTTCTAGTGAATACAGAATTTTTCTTTTTAAGTACCAGCATAATGTTCAACTTCTAGTGTCTATACAACCTTGATACAAACCCATTTCTATTCGCAGTAGTACCACAATAGTTATATACCATTAGGACAAGTAGAGTCCTCCTCTGCATGTCAATGCAGAACTCGTGGATTAAACACTATCACCTGCAATCTACCTACTATGAAGCAGCGAAGAATTCACATCCAATTATGGTGCCAGTTTAGTCTCTTCATTGATACTTAGGAACAATCTTACTTCATTAAATGCCTTCGCACATTTCTCCGCCGATTCAAACGGGCAAGAACGAAACCGTGGTTTCAGAGCTGCTCTTCAATCTCGTGATTTCGGATAAATTTTAAACTTGTGCATTTCTGAGAAAATTATAAATATTGTTTCTTGATTTTATTTCACGGACGTTATGTCGTGGACTCTGGTGCATCTTCACGTGCCTGGTCCATGTCTCAGGTTGATTGAAATACATAAAGAAATTCAGAAAAATGAAAACAAACAAGAAATGAAACATTAGGAATTCAAACTATTATCTTAATTAGATAAAAACGAATGTTATCAAATCACGTGATTTTCAGTTACGAACGTTGGTCGTAAATTCACCTCTCGGGCACATCTTCACGTGTGTGGTCTTTGTCTCAGAGAGAGGTATGACTAAAATAAAAGAAAATAGGAAATGTAAAGGCGAATACAAAGAATGGGAATTTGAACAACCACTTTTTTTTAGATAATAATGAATATCATCACTTGATTTTCGTTTACGGACATTGGTTACAGACTCACCTCTCAGGCGCACCTTTACTTGCGTTGTCGGGGTCTCAGAGCGAGGGAGCAGCGCAGGGCTTCGCCAGGAGATGGATGAGGCAATCCTAAGACATGTACCACTCAGGTCCGACGCAAGAAAAACTGAAAAAAGAAAGCGTTAATCGATTACGAAATTGTAAAACTGGCTGGCGCTGAAGCGCAGGATGAAGATTAAATTTTGGTGCATCCATTACGAAATTCTAAAACTGGCTGGTATTGAAGCGCAGGTTGTAAATTGTATTCTGGTTTATGTTTTCTAATCGATTCGTTATTCATTTCACGTACTTGAGCGGCTGTTTAGTTGTTAGTTACAAATAATAAACATCAAAACAGTATAAAATTGATGCTTATTTGAAAAATTGGTTATACGATTCACAGCTAAAATACATTTACTTTGAAAATCGAATAAATGAATAGGTTTGTGCAATTTCACTTTGTTGAAAAAACTTCAATTCAATCTAGTAAAAAAAGTTACGATCTTGTGTGACTCTGACATAGTTTATTGAATACGCAGGGAAAATTGCAAATGTAAGTTACGGCTTGCTCTTATTTTAGTATTGGGATTTGACTTCCGAAAATTTCGAGTTCCGTGTAAAGTGGGGTTGTATGTGTGCTAAAGCGTGATTTCACATTTCCAAGCATTTGTTCCGCATTGGCAAATATTATCTCACGAAACCTTCCCTAGTCAATCAAGCAGTGAATATTCATTTACAATTACACTCGAATGCGAAACAATTCTATTAGATCACCGTTGAGGAAATTCCCCCAACACTGTTTTAAAATAACTATCCACCATATAATAATACACAATAATTATTGTTGTTTACTTGGTTGTTTCGTCTCTCTGTCACGCTCTAAAGCAGGGGTTTCCAGCCAGGGGTGCTCGCCACCCCTGGAGGTACGAGACGATATTCCAGGGGGCACAGAAAAGTTCAGGTAAATAATAGGATATCGGCTATATGTTGGCATTTTTAGTTAAGGGGATGCGAGGTTCCTATGAAATTTCTTTAGGGAAACCTTGCTCAGAAAGATTGACACAGGGATAAAATAAATGTCAATGTATAATAGGACGTGAATGTTAATGCGTCACTCGTTAGAATCAAGCTGGATGTGCTTAATGACCGTATCTTTGATTTAAGTTTCACAACATCATCGAATCCTGTCATTTTTGATGGGCAGTGTACACTAGTCTACAATGATAAGTAGAGAATTAATACGTCCATTGATGTGCGTAAAACTCTCCACAATTCTTGTGAAATTGTCCACAGAACTCAGCAACTTATGATCTTCTATCACTGGCTTCCACCACGTGTGATTTTATTACTATGAAACTTCATGAATTCGATGGGTCAATCATTGATTGATATACAGGGTGGGCCAAAAAAGCATCACTTTAAAAATCTTAATAACTTACTTTCTGATCTGCGAATGAAATCAAGACAAATACCATCGGAAAACAGAGATAAATTCGGTGCCGTGTGATTGATGTGAAAGCCTCTTTTTATTAGTTGAAGCTAAAATTGCTATTATGCAGCCCGTTTATGATAGTGGAGTAATTGTAATAACAACTCTCAATAAGAACTGAGTTCGCTACCAAAGTCCATAAACGAAGATGAAGTTATAATATTCATCATTTTATCAAGAATGGAATACTTTTTAAACTGCATACGAAACCACGAGGTTGAACTGACGCTCTGAAATCCCGATTTCGTTTTTACCGAGTTCGAAGAAATATCCTAAGGCGATTACTCAGGTAAAATTCGGCTTGCTTTATTCTTACATCGTATTTATTCCGAAAAGAAACATCAGGAAAGAATCATAATTCGGATTACGTTTCCCGACTTCAAAAAATTTCAGGGATATTTTAGTGAGTCATGTAATTGCAGCGTTAGTTGGTACGTGGTTCTTGTACAGGGCGCGGCAGTCAATCCCGCATTTTCGAGAAGGCTGTGGCTTTGGAAAAATGCAGGATTGACTGTCGCACCCTGTATTATCAGGTATTTAAATTAATTGCATGAAATTCTGCTATTCATGGTAATAGATTTTTATGATTTGAGAAGAATTTAATGACCCTTGAACACAATGCATTCGCTTGCTCGGTTAATTCATTGTGGAAAAAAAAAAAGGGCCGACGTTTTTGAAGTTTTGGCTGTCAATTCAACATCACAGTTATCAATTTCGTAAACCTTATGCTCTATTAATTCTCAGTATTAAGAGGCTTTATGCACATGAAAATATGCAAACACATTTTAATTGGTTTGACACCTCAGCGAAACCCGGTATTCTAAATAAATATAACAATAATTATTCGTAATCTTTCAGCGAATTATAAAAAAAAATAACTGCAGGTAGATTTGTCGAAAACTTTCAAATCGTCAACTAGTTCACCGAATAAAAAATCATAAAAGTAAGCCTTTATTTAAAATACATGTTTCATATAAAAGAAGGTGGTTCAATTTTCGTTTTTCTCTCGAAACTTATTTGCCCCAATGAATTTCAAGATTGCCTTAGCATTTTTGATTCGTAAGTCACGTACTCTAAAATTAGTATCTCTTGACTGCTTGATTCACGGTTTTGGAAAAAAATTCTGTAAGGATTCAAAATTTCCATGAGAACGATTTAAAATAACATACTCAGTTCATCCTTTTACGCTGCGTCGATTATTGAAGCAGCGCTTTAATATGAACTAGTGTAGCTTGAAATAATAACGTTCGTGGTTGCAATGGGATAATCTAAACGACACTTGAACCAAGCTACAGGATGTCTCAAAAAAAAAAGAAGTCACTTATTGCCTACCCTGTACAGATCTATTTTGTTTTGATGTTGGTGTTAATTGACTTAAGCACAAATTTAACGAGGTAAATAAAAGAAAACAACGTTAGACGCAAGCAAATTATAGATTGTAAAAGAAAATTTAGTCGCACCAGAAACATAAATCGCTAGTCATAGGATCAGCACATTTTCTGGGGAGGCACTTTTTGGCCGCCGTCACACGGCGACCAAATGCCAAATGGTGACGTTTCGTCATAATCATCTACAGTCTGCGGTACTACTCGCTGTGTCTAGCTCCGCGAAACCGTCAGATTTCAGCCTAAGTTTGGGACCAGTTTGGTCGAACTAAGGCTGAAATCCAATTATTTCGTGGCCCTGGACAGACCGACTAGTGCCGCTGACTGTAGATGATTATGCTGAAACGTTACCATTTGGTTTCCGTGTGACGGCGGCCTAAAAAACAAAGATAACGTCTACGTACTTGAATTGTAAACTGTCAATTCAACACCACAGTTTGCAAATTTGTAAACCTCATCTTTATGGTAAATTTAACTTTCATACTTTCTGTAAAAATGTCAACAAAACTCAGCAACTTGCTGAATCGACTACTAATAGTTCTAACACACAAACTTATTAGAAATTCATTTCATTTTGTTCAATTCTGAATATAGGATAAGACTCATGAAAATCCTTATAAATTCAATTCATTTAGTTCATCTAACATCTAAATATCAGGTGCTGGATCCCGGCAGCTGTGCAACAGCTGCAACACGCCATTGTCTCCAGCGAGCTTTAACGGGCTCTACAAAAGATCAAATTATGACATCTTTCAGACGCATTATCACCGAGTTTGAAGATCTAATTGCGTTATCGGGTGTTCATCAGCGTCCTGCCTTCCTTGTGAGGCAGGATCTTCTGATGTCACACCACGGCTGTCGACGTCCTTTTCTGTACAGTTTTGGTCTTGTGTGGTAAATAACGCCGACTTAAGTAAGATTGTGATGTTAGCGATATGTTGGATAACGCTGACGTTGCTAAAAATGTGATCGAAATTTTGTCTAGTCAAAACAGTGAATTGGTGCCATACTTTTGAAGAAATATTGTGTTATATTGGTAAGGGTGTGTTACATTCGTACATGCTAATTGCATACTTACTAATATTCGTTCAACGTTTCAATTCAATTTCAATTCTTCAACGTTTTGAAATTAACAGGAGCTCATGATTAGTTCCTGGCATCTGTAGACATCTATTTTCCGTCATGCTACTAAATTATTTCGTTACTAAATTATGTAAGTGGAGCAAAATCAGTCCGTTAAAGCTCTCTACAGTGCAAACTCGAGATGAATGCGAACGTTCCATGAACAAATATCTACCTGGTAGAACTATTACTCGCCTTTTATCATTTGTTTTTTGAGATTGAGTAGAGAATCTGGAGAATCCCGTGCGTAAATTAACGGTCATTGCAATCGAGATTCAACCCGTATGAAACCGAGACTCAAGAGCCTCTCCTGAAAGAACTTCATGATCAAAATTCGATCCGTATGACAATGATGCGTGTGCTCAAGTCCTGTGCCTGATAGAACGTTCACTCTCACGACTACGTTCACTCTCACGACTACGTTTATTATTCAGGTAGAGCTGTAGTGTTGTGTGAGGATGCAGTCGGTCATTAGCACTCTGGTCGCGATGTGAACCACCGGTGAACACGGAGGAAATTTTCAAATTGCTGCTGACCGACCAATAGTCACAAACCCAATTTTTATACACACTTAATCAAAGCCAAATAAAGGCACGATCCAGTTAATGATCCGATTTTCAAAATGGCTTACTGCAAAAAACTTTAAATTTAAGTTGAACACTAAACTTTAGTTTAGCCCATCACGGTCAAGGTATTAAGGCCACCGTGCTTGATGCCCAACACCGTCTGAGGGTTCATTGTAAGCAGAGCTTGATCTGACCGCCCGAGCTACAGCGTGTCTGTATTTGCTGCACTCTTCTCAGAACGCGTTTATTCGTGTGGGCTGCTACTGTTCTGTAGGGTTAGCTTTGTACGTTGGTGAACTGTTTGAGTTCATTTATGATAGTAACTTTGCTGAATTCGAGAAATTCAGTCGCCAAAAGCTGTATGATGCTGATCGCTGGAAATTGTTTTTTTTTCTAAATGAAGTTGAAAATGTTGTGAATCTGCTTGTATAATCAAAAATTGAACCTGTTCTCAACTTACATCGAATGTATAGCTTAGTAGCTGCTCATGTTGCAGTTGTTGCATCCCAGCAGGGAATATCATGGTAAAATTATTATTATTAAAAGTTTGTAAGTGATGATAACTCTCTTTCTTACTCTATCACTCATTCCGATCCTTAAAAATTCATATCACTTAGTACATTTCCGAGCATAGAATGCTTCTGGAAACTAAAGCTACCGGCATTGTATAAACTAGCTCAAATCTATCAGCAAACACTGTTTTTTAGCCGACGTGGAGGCTTTGGAATAAAGATTGATAGTCCATTAACGAGATCTAAGTCATCATCCTTCTTATGTTTTTCATTCAACTGCCACGCTATGCATTCTATTCAAAATATCAAAAGTCTAAGTGACACAGACGACTGATACCATCACCTACTCATATTCCTTGACGTATCCACTGGAGCGACGTGTTTTGGTGACCATCCGTAGCCAGAAATCGTTCATTAGAGAACGTCTAATCCTTCAATTAGCGTCATCGATTAGGGTCGAATTTGGGATCTTCTAGTGATCATTAGGTGATTCCAGGAGCCATTCCCTCATTATTCAGGACCATGAAGCGGTGCTTCCAGCGACTGCTGCCGCGTTGCCCTGTAATTCCACGAGATGCTCCAATGATGCTTGCGAAAATAGGCGCGCATCTCGTGGCGCCCTGCAGGGAACGGTCTGGTGGAGGTAAGCAAACACTTGCAGGATGTCTGTATTTGAAAGTTATCTGTGTGACTTAATCTTGGGGTATTCTTAATAACATCAGTTACTGCTTGAATCTGCCCAGTATAATTCGGACTTTATGCGTAGAAACGGTGAAATAAATATTCCCATGCGGGTCTGTAGATACAGTTCGTGGTGCTATAGTTAGTCTTTGTAGTAGTAAATATCTGTTTATTCATGCTGTTAAGATTCATTCCTTCAGCTATCACATATCAAAATGCTCACTGAGATTCAATTAGAGTACGTCTTTAATTTTACACTTTCCTTGCATATTCTTTGAGGTCCTGCGGTTCTCATTGATAATTAACACAGTACAAGTGCAACACAGGTCGCAACACAGTATCTTCTTCGTTGGAACTAAAACTTGGAACTCAATACCTGCGGAGATCCCTGAAAGTAATTCTTATAAGGTATTCAAAAGAAATCTTAAGTCTCACTTCCTATCAGAATACTAGTCGTGTAAGATCACCAAGTCAAATCTTGTCTCCTACTTGACTGGTCCTAATAATGTAATTTGCCATGGTTAATATCGCCGATCTTCAGTCTGCTCTTGAATCGTTTTTCGCGTATACTGTTAAATCTAGTCCATTTGAACTAAATTGTTAAATGAAGCATCTAATATCAAGTTAATTATCTCATTGATCAGTCTAATGCGAAACTAGGTTAAGTGAATTAGGATAAACATTATTGTACACCTTAGAATAACGTTGATGGTAGGATGCCCCAGAAGTCGCTGAACTTGTTTGGGCCTACAGGTAGCTATCCTCAAATTTGACCATTGTACTAAACTTAAGAAACATTCAATCTCTGTATCACCTGTGGTAAATAAATTGTTTAAAATTGTTTAAATTGTTTAAATTGTTTTAAATACAATCACCAAATAGTTTCTACGCAAATGCTGGAGCTTGTGAGCTAAACTTTTACCTATCTCTCAGTAGGGTGAAAGTTTAACAATTCTTGAGCATAGGTGTGATACGTTTGAAATATTTGAAATTTGTGCATCAACGTAAGATAAAATTACTGGGTTGATAGAAATGAAACATAATTCCATTACCGTAATATTGTATACATGAAATAAAATTCAATACTTCTAGTTCTTCGCGAAAACATGAAACGAAATGATTCAATCCTGATGAATTTTCTTTCCCATTTCATGCTGAAAAACTGAAGTACCTGTAGTAACTATATTTGTAAATTTAAATGGTTGCCGTAAAGACTCCCGAATCTTTTCCATTCACTTTATGTCAAATCTCTTATAATTTTTTATTCACCTGTCCATTTTGAGACCTTATCACTTCGGTAAAAATGTTTCTCAAACAACTCTCATGATCCGCCATCTCCATCCCGAGTTAGCATTTGTCTAAGAAAATCATGGTGATAAACTAACTTCGATTAAATTTAATGAATTTAATTTAAAAAATAATTCAAATGTTCTAATACATTGTTCTAAAAAGGTTTAAAACTGCCTTCGTAAGTACTCACTTAAAATTAGGGGATCCCCTAAATGTTATTCATGTCACGGGCGAGTTTATGAGCGTTGACCTGGACGTGTGAGGCCATTATGATGCGCAGTTGCTTGTGTCTCTGCTACACACATAAATGTTAATGTTCAGTGAGGCTCATAAATATCATGTATGCAGACCTCCCTACATAATTTGTTTATGTTTAGGGCAGTGTCTCGAAAAATAATGAGTTCTAAACTCCATTCTTGTCTTCTAGAAGTCTTTGTTGCGGTGTTCCAGGTCGTGTTTTGACTTCTAACATCTTTTGCAAGGCTGTTTGATTTTTAGTCTGTGACTTTCATTGATAACTTGTTACTATTAAAAGATGCAAGGGTTCCTCCATGCACACTGGAGGAACCTCCCTTGCGTTCAACGTGTAAATTTGTGTTTTTCTACCATCTATGTTTAAATTATCCTTCACTTCACTGAGGTGGCGTTTCAAGTTCATATCTACAGACATAGCGATGAATATTTTTGTAAAAATTTTGCCAATTTTCATTACCACAGGTTTTTTTCCGATTAGCTATTTGCCCCGGTTTTTGAGTGAATTTTATGCAATATGTTGCACTTAAGATCCGTATTTGTCAAGTAATTTAATTCAATGTTAAATAGGCAATTAATTATTAACATCATGAGAGTTCGATTTTTAATTTTATGCTCGAGAAAGATGGCATTCACTAAATTTTTTTTCAGGGTTCAGTGCTTTCGATAATTTTTAAAGTGGCAGTTAACGCAAATTATGCATCATACTACTTGAAGTTTGTGCAAAATATACCAAACTAATAGATTTTAAATAACATTGTTCTATGATTGACTCAAATTGAAATTACAATGAAGGACAAAAAAGCTGTCGTGTTGTAATAACTTTTGCGATAATAATTAAAACAGTAATAAGCTTTGTTTCATTTACTCCATATTTCCTGCTCCACAACGCAAACTTGGCACTGAAAATAGAACAGAAAACAGTGGCCAATAAAATGCCATTTTAGTCTGAGTTTTTAATTCTATCTACTTGAAGAATAGGTTACGGAAATGCTTTACATTTAAAAAGTGAGATAGAACTCATAGAATAATCTATATCATGCTTGAGATAAACTTAATAACTTGCAATTTTACGATAAGGAAAATGAATGCACAATAAGCAACTTACAATTGGTGGGATAAATGTAAAAAGTCTATATAATCGATATGTGAAATCGACAAACTACTGAAACAGAAATTAAAGATTGAAAACAGTGATCAAAATAAAAATATTTCAAGGAAAGGTTGATAATTTAACTCGAAACACTTACATGCATCAAGAAATTTTGAACCAGCGTTTCCTCTTCAATTTAGCAGCCGAAACTTTTTAACTACATGGCATGTTCTACACGAGCCAAACTTTAGATAACGAATTTCACTTAACTAAAATTCATCTGCTTCATATACCAGTAGCTTTAAATGTGAGTTTAAGATTTACGTCTCCGAAAATGCTATTTTCAATCCTTTTAATTTGTTGGGCCAGATAATGCGGCAATTAGAACAAAACACATTAACTCTTATCTCTGCTGTGGAAGTAGGTTCATACATTGTTTTTAGCAAAACCACTTTATGTTGTGCCGTATTCTCCAGAACTGATTTGATATTCAATTGAGTTCATTTGAAGCCTTGCTTCTGCTTCTAGTCTTGAGGGCTAATAGAATTTTCAATTTATTTATTTATAAATATATTCAAAAGTTGTTGAAGCAACCTTGTTGCTTCAACGTAGCACCTGAGTTCATTTTTTGTTTTCTTCAAGTGATCCGTATGGAATCTCTTAGAACGTACATGTAAGAAGCTCATAGGATGAACCACCTAGTAATTTTCCACACTTTATTTCCAGTTGGTAGCAATGAATACATTCCGCTTCATCACGGGACGATATGATCTCTACGGGGCTCAGCCATGCCTCTACAGTATTCAGCACATGAACTTGGCAGTGCATACACAAGACCTGTAGCAACTTATGGAAGACAACACAAAAGCCTCACGAGTACACAGTAGACAACACAAAACCCTAAACGGTTTTTATGCAAACACACAACACAAGTTTAAACAGTGCACACTTCACAACAACAGGACAGCCTTAAGAGAACTGGAAAGAACACAAAAAATCATCACAGCAAAAGGGAATATAGTAGACAACACAAAGCCCTGGACAGTACACAGTAGAAAAAAGAAAAGCCTTAGGGTGTGCAGTACAAATCAGGGATATGGGTATACAGTACAGTACTCAAAAGTTTCAGCAGTACTCTGTACACAACACGAAAGCTTCAGCAGTACACAGTCAGTACATAAGATAAAAGCCGTAGCAGTACACAGCATACAAAATGATAGCCTCAGCAGTACACAGTACATAACACAAGAGCCTCAGCAGTACACAGCACATAACACAAGAGCCTCAGCAGTACACAGTATATAACACAAGAGCCTCAGCAGTATACAGCACATAACACAAGAGCCTCAGCAGTACACAGTACATAACACAAGAGCCTCAGCAGTACACAGTACATAACACAAGAGCCTCAGCAGTACAGAGTACAAAACACAAGAGCCTCAGCAGTACACAGCACATAACACGAGAGCCTCAGCAGTACACAGTACATAACACAAGAGCCTCAGCAGTACACAGTACATAACACAAGAGCCTCAGCAGTACACAGCACATAACACAAGAGCCTCAGCAGTACAGAGTACAAAACACAAGAGCCTCAGCAGTACACAGCACATAACACAAGAGCCTCAGCAGTACACAGTACATAACACAAGAGCCTCAGCAGTACACAGTACATAACACAAGAGCCTCA
>JACJUY010002597.1:63833-95711 GCA_014220935.1 Platorchestia sp. MABIK | reverse complement strand
CCCGTCAAGCTGGCCGGTACCCATTTCTGCCACCTGGGTAGAGTGGGGAATTGTGGGTGAGTTCTCCCCTTTTCCAACAGGGAGGAATACCAGGTGGCACGGCCGGGATTCGAACTGCCGACACCTTCTCGTGAAGGGCGCACTCTCAACCACTCGGCCGCGGTGACATAGGCACGATGAGGGAGGCGGTCAGTGCAACCGCACTGCAGATTAGCAACCCAACGGGCACTAAGCAAAACTTTTTCATTCTCAAGAAAAAGAATGAAAAACTATCGTTTGAGCTTGAAAATTACAGCCCTCATGAAGTTTATACTTTTTGTTTTGTGATTTGTAGGGCGAAGTTCGAATGCGGCTTCGCAAAAATTCAACTTCAGGACTTCTTCGATTGTAGACACATGTTGTAAAATTGCGGCCTTGAAATTCTTCTTCAGCGACATGCGTAACCTCTCAGTAGCATAATTGTGAGCTAACTGACATTGATTCAAATGTAAATCTGAATCATGCGCACTTCCTCACATAACTTTGATGTTAAAGTACTAATTCACTCAGCGCATCAAATAAGAGAAATAACAAGGAATCGCCGAAGAAAATCCCCGAGCATGGTGACACATTTTAAATGAGTTGAGTTTTGGTGAGTGAGGAGCGTAATTTAAATAGTTAGGTATTCCCAAACAAAATCACTGGGCACGATGACACATTTAATGATGACTTGAGTTTTGGTGAGGAGCGTCGGCTGGTCACCAGGGGACGGATAGAGGACGCGCCCAGACAGCGGCTCATCTGGTGGTCACGCTGGCCACCTCATGCCCTCATGCTCGCCCTCATGCTTTCCCCTTCTCTCCTTAACACCTTCATGCTTACTCCCTGTCTCATGCTTACCCCCGCCCTTCTTAAAACTCTCATGCTTAACGATCTCCCTCATGCTCAACACTCTCCCGTCTAATTAACGCCCTCCCTCCCGTCTAATTAACGCTTTACGCTCTCTCTTCTTCTTGAAGCCCACTCTCTATTTTAGCACCTTTTCTCCTGCTCAGTGCAGTCGCTCCTTCTTAACGATTTCTCTCCTATTTAACGTCCCTGATAGACGCCCTGCCTGCAACCTAACGTGTTCGCTGTCCCTTATCGCCGTGCACGCTCGTTAACTCCTACCTCTCGAATTGCGTGCGCAATAAAAGCGAAATTGAGTAACCTGTCGAGCCAGTCAGCGAGTGACCATCGTCCAGCGATTGTTGATGCTCCCGGTGGCCACGTCATTAATTTCTAGAGATTTAGTGGCTTTCAGGGCTGTCAACTTCCGCTGCCTCCGGCCCATCGATCGCAGCTAGGCTCGTAGTCCTCTCTATTTTAACAGGCCTTATGATCTCCGATGGCGCTTCCATTATCTTTTTCCCGCGTGCGTGTCCACTGGCCTTTCATTCTCAGCAATTTCATTTGTGTACTTCAGCGGCATGAAGACTTGCAATTCGTGCTCCTGTCAGCTCGCCTCCAGAATTAACCCGAGCGATATTTCCTCGCAACTCATCACACCGAAGCCCCTTGAAGAGATAGTGTGTGCGTCCGTATTTCGCTTGAACCTTCTAGTGCAGCGGTTCTCAAAGTGGGGTTCTCAAAATTTAACGAATTTAACAGTGGATGCAGTTAAGGTATTTATCAACAGCTTTCCATGACTGCTGATATTACGAAACATGCGTACAATGTATATATATATATATATATTCCTGAGGGGAACACATGTGAGGGGGTCCTCAGCTTATTTTTGTGCAATGAAAGTGGTCCTTGGTTGAAAAAAGTTTGAGAATCCCTGTTAATCTTGTGCACCTTTGATATCAACACTCGCTTCTCAACTTCGCGTTAACTATTCATCTCACACGAAGAACATCCAACAATCAGTAACTCGCTCTTGGTGTCCTACTTACTCTATAATGAGATACTCCCCCATTTTTGTACAAAGTTTTCGTTCTAATACATGCAGGGCCCATTACACTCCTGCGTAATGTTAGTGAACTCCTTGACACCTCTGTCAATTTGGCACATAATCGAACATTTAATGCTCTGGCTGACTCTCAAGCAGCCCTTGCTAATGCATCTGCTGGGCCTCACATTTTTCAGTGATGCAAACACTGAAACTAAAAAGAGGAATCTGACGACCCAGAATGAAAATAGGACATGAGAACAACACGCGGGGTTCGGTGAGAAGTGGAGGCGCGACTGCGTGATGGTTGTGTCAGTGACAGTCATTGTGATGTGACACAGCACTACACTATGGCGCTCAGAAACCATGTTCACAATCGTATAGGTCATCCGTGCCACATAAATACAGCTACGCTAGAGTAATTGTTGAATAGATTCGCACGTTTTCTGACATTACAAACTTTTAATAAAAAATGAAATTACAATTTACTGACCTTGGAATATAAGATGAGATAAAACTCCAGTGTGCCTTTTTGACAATGCGAGCTGAGGGCGGTACACACAAGTTCGCACATTTGCACCTACGCTCAGGTGGCCACCACGAGCAGCAGAGCTGAGCAGCGCACACCGAGCTCGCAGCCTGCGGCCATTGCGCTTAATTGAGCAATGAATCGCGATTGACTGCGCCATATTCAAATTTCAATAAATAAAAATTAGCAGGCAATTAAAGCATTACTCTAGCCCCGCCGGCAAGCGCTGGTGAAGAGTTTACGACTTCCATTCGAACAATTATCAACGTAACGGGAACGCTTCTACGCGCTGTATATTTCTGAAGGTTCTTTCTGCACCTCCTGGCTGCAACGGTGAGTGGCAAACGCATAAAATACATCGTTTATAGAACTGCATCAACGATCAGAGAGGCTCCATGGTCAGTAAGTGCGGGGGAGCTTTATCACCCATTTTCCTGATTGGTAACTGCTGCGTCAGGGTTATTTCTAGTCCCTACAGCAGAGTTGTATAATTTCCAGAATACATATACGATCCAGAATACATATACGGCACTGATGCAGTGGAGTATGATGCTTAATCAACAGCACCCATTCGAAATGTTCAACATTCAGAATTTAATGGTTTTGGCGTGCGCACAAACACATCATTGTGTAGCAGCAACGACAGAGAAGGATGTTTTGCAAAATTTGGCAGGAAAAATGTCAAGGAAGCGGAATTCGATGCGGTAGTCGGTGGGTGCGGCAGCGGTCTGCAGTGAGTGCGTGGGAGCTAGGGTTTTCAATCCTGAGACAAAATGAAAATCCCGGGATTTCAGGAAGACAATCCCGGGATGCAAACTCTAGTGGGAGCAGACGCTGTGCGGCAGGAGATGAGCCGAACTCATGGGGCGGCTACGTTACATTTCTTCGTAAACTTTCGGTCGAGAGCCTCTTCAGTCTTGTCAAGTGTTTACGATACATCTGACTCTTAAAAAAGGACGGCACAACAACCCGTACGGCTTAAATCAAGAATGGGTAGTAGCAACATAATCTTCTGAATGAAGTGAGCAACATCCAGCCACTTCTAGAGTTCATTCGATTCTGCGCGGTTGGTACCAACTCTCTTCTTACCCAACAAATGTAACCACACGCAGGGACCATACGACCCTGAGATCCATGCTTCTATTTCTCGTTAGTGCGGCCTAACCCTACTCGTAGGTGTCTTGTGTAGTGCGGTACTGTACCATTTAAACAATTTAATCAATTTTAATAATTTACGTAATTTAAACAATTTATTTACCACAAGCGATACAGAAGCAGATTGTTTAAGTTTAGTACAATGGTCAAATTTGAGTACCATTCAAGTGTCCAGTCTGGTGCTGGCTCCTCAAAATATCTCGCACGGTACACTCCTCAGCACCTCAGATGTGATGCTGGCGTCCTGTGTCCTTGATGACGACAATGGATTTGAAGAAATTAGGCTTTGAACAGTCAACTCAATGAACATAGGTCCAGCGCCAGGCTTCTCAACCTTCCTATTGTCGTGTACCCTCTTAGCTTGATGGTGTATCTTCCTGTACCCCCAGCACAGTTAAAGGCTTAAGAAACCATAAAAATACACTTAATGATCAATAATTAAATATACTTACACGGTTGTAGGTAGATATATATATATTGTACATCTTAACATATGAAATATGTTAAATGCACCTCCTGCTGGGAAACCCTGGTCTAGCGGCATGGTACGGTCAACCAGTTGATATTATTACGCTGAGTCACGCTCAATGGGTTATGTACGTAGATCAAAATATGTGCGTGCACATTGTAAAGGTGAAATCCCACTATCAGAGTACAAATTCATCGTTTTCGTGAAAAAAGTAAAAATAAATTCCTTAAGAAACATCTAAGAAGAGAAATTCTTCATAATATCCAAGCTTCAATATTCGCACAAAAACGTGAGCCTGCTGAAGCTTAAAACAAACGAGTAGTTAATTTTTATAACATAGACTAGCAAGACCCGTGGAAATTCTAAAGACAATATCATCAATAAGCTAGGTAGACCTATGAAAAAATTCGGTCAACACTATTTAAGAAATTCTAACATAACCCATGCTAACCTAACATTTACAAACCTATCCTATCCTAACCAAAGCTATCCTGATAACATGTCAAACACAAAAAAAACAAGAACCCGTAAAAATTTCATCAATATTACCTAACCTATGCTAACCTGACCTATCCTAAACTACCCTATTCTAACCGATCACATCCTAACCTATCCTATCCTTACCTATCCTATCCTAATTTGATCTACACTTACCTATCCTATCCTGAATCATTTGAATTGTAGTAATCAATGAGTTAAGCAATGTCATCGTTCAGCTAGGGGGACCGGTGAAAAATTTCCAACATTCTCTACCAAATTCTAACAGAACATATTCTATTGTAACCCATCCTAACCTAACATATCTTACTATCCTATCCTAAACGAAGCTATCCTGATAATATGTCAAACATGAAAAACCATGGACTCGTGAAAAAATTTCATCACGACTATTTAAACTATGCTAACCTGATAAAGTGTCAAACATATAAATGCAAGTATAGGCCATCATTTAATGTTACACTGAGGAATTCGTTATCCATGATACTGCAAACTCAGAGGAGTAAATTCCCCACAATATAGATGGGCAAGGAGTGGGGGTGAGTCAGAGAATTAAATTCCCCGCAACAACAGTTCTCAAACAGTTTCACCTACGACAGCAGATTAAATCCAAGAGTAACAGCTCATCCTTCATTGCAGGGGACACACACACACGCACACACACGCACACACACTCGGACGCCCTGGAACGGCACGGACTTGCGGCGAATGCAGGCATCTCTGCCTGACTGGTGGAGTTTGTAGCTCGGTGATCGGAGCAGGAGTGCAGGAATTGCGTGATGCAAGCAGGCGAGGGCTGCAGGAACTGCTTGCAGCAGGGGGCACAGCGCTGCTTGCAGCTACCGCCATTGATTGCGTGAGGCCAGCACGCGAGGTCTGCTTGCTCCGCTCCCCCCACACCGCATTACCGCTGCAGTCACTGCATTCTGACTGCAGGTAATGACCGCACTGGTGCAGTGGCAGCACTGATGCAGTGACGGCACTGGGGCAGTGAAGGCCTCCAGCATGTCTCCTACATCTACATGCCAGAGCCCAGACTTGACCATGCAGCAATGACGTCACACTACAGGTCATACCAGCGGTGTTAGTTTCAGAAGAATCGAATGAAGCTCAATGATGTGCTCCGTACAATTGATTACTAAATATTGTGATATTAGGTGTAAGAGATAAAAAATAGATCTGACATGTGTAAAGACACGAAGAGTCCTAATACGTGTGGTTTCAGCCTGCTTATTATCTACTTCCTGATTTATTTTGAAATTAAAGGAGGGAATCGCACAAATTCTCTTGCGATTTAACGTTCAAAACCTCGCTGCTGTTACCCAGGCAGATTGTAGCGACAGCGCCCAATTTTGGGCATTTTTTGTGGTCTTTTGGAGCTGAGCTTTTGTGGCAACCCACGATGTTTGACGACCTCGTACAATATGAGATCGACACGTAGAGGGAGCTGGTGTGAAGGTACCCTACCCAGTGTAGCTCTCATGCCCCAGTGATCAAATGAGGACACTAACCTGCTGGTGCTGCAAGAAACAGCGCTATTTCAATTTTTCCTTAGTTTACGCATTGGAACCGTTTAGCGTGGTATAATGCTGGGTCGAAACAAGTTTGACTACACTCCTCTCCTCTGTTTGGGAGGAAAGGAAAGTTCGCAGCGCATTGGATTGTTGGAAAGTTCGCAGCGCACCACCACCACGGTACCGTGACCACAACCACAGCACACCACCACCACGGTACCGTGACCACAACCACAGCACACCACCACCAGGGTACCGTGACCACAACCACAGCACACCACCACCACGGTACCGTGACCGCGACCACAGCACACCACCACCACCACACGCTAAGAAAACCAGCCAGAGAAGCACGCCAATGTCGCGTTGTGAAGCTCACGTAATGCAGCAGCGAGATCGATGCCCCGGCACCGGAAGGCTCGACAACGCCGAATTATTCCCTTTGAACTACCTGTAGAGCGGCTGCAAATGTTCGCTTTACCTTGAGGGCTATGAAACTCCATTAATTATACCCGGGAATGGCAGCTGCATGCGTTTAGTCATGACTTGGCGCCACGACGTCTCGTTAATTACGTCCAGGCGTATCGAGAGACCAGGGATATGACAGCGCATGGCGCGTGATCAAGCATGCGGGTTTGGTCAGGACCAGTGGTCCAGCCGAAATTTTTTTCGGGGGGGGAGGGAGTAAAGGGGGGGGGTGGTAGGATAAATTATCAGCAATCTTTTTTTACTCTTTTCCTTAAAAACAGCGACTGAAACTGGCCCCCAGCTCAACACATACTTTTTTTTTTTTTGGGGGGGAGGTTGTGCATGGCTCCGTGGCCCCCCCTGGCCGCGCTGCTGGTCAGTACTAACGAGTTAATATTCGCGACCTGTTTTTCTCGTTCCCCTAAAAAACTCCAAGATCAATGGAACAATATTAGTCAGAAATATAACGGAGATCACTGCGTGTAATAAGTAATGTTCATAAACTGGCCACAAAGTTGTGAACAAAATGGAACCTCTGGAGCTGGCATGCGCTATGCTCGTGTTAAGCTGGGTAGGAGTAATACCACAGAAAACGAAGCGGACGTTAATTCTACACGAACAAATTAAATTACTTCCATTCTTTTTTTGAAAGAAAGCTTCACTGAAGTTAGTATTTTCCATTTTTTCGATGACCAGAGAACAAATATTCCTAAAATTAGGTAGTCAGTGCGTACAACCTGTAAAAATAAAAACACTGTAGCTGTTCATGTTGTTTTCTAAAATGAAATTCTGCTGAGAAATTCCTGGGTTGGGTGAAATAAGGTTTAATACACCAGCAGCGCGACCTGATCCACAACGCCCCGGAATAAGTCAATTCAAAATGGAACCTTTTCCCCAAGAAATTACCCTGCGATGTGAGTGATGGAACACTCAAAACTGGGGTAAGAAAGCCAATCACCATCTGCGTCATACAATACGTGTACAATGCGTGGTCTGGATGTGGCTGGACGAGCCAGTATTGGGGGGGAGAGCAGCGCGTATCGGAGGTGGCACAAGGGCCGACCATGGCAAGCTAGAGTGAACTGTGGTTGCAGCGCAGGGGAGTGCGGTGCTCATAGTCAGGAATTGCACTGTTGGGTTGGTGAGGTAGTCGAACGAGACCAAGGCTGCGTCAGCGCTGGCTACCGCAAGTCTTAGCTCCGGAGACGCTGAGGTGAGAACCCACACACGTATGCACCCCTCCTCACCAACACTGCACACACAACACAACACTCCATGGTAGAGTATACTGTGGTCCCGTCACAAATGTACACGCATCGCCAGCTCTGACATCAAGTCTTGCAGCGTTATCTGCTGGCCGCTGAGCAACAGTGGCGACAGTTGTGCACTTCTCTTCATTGTGTCCATATAGTCATAGCCTAATTTCTTGACTGCCTTCCAGAGCACAATTAAATGGTAACAAATTATCCATCGTTTAAAGTGAGGTGTTTACCCTCTCGAGCATCGTTTACCATCATTGCAAATCAGCGATTTGGTGGTTTGTTATTTGCATTTTTCTTTTCACCCACCGTTAAGTAGGAACAGCCCCAGCGTCAGTGAGCAGCATGATGCACACAGAGCACGACAGACATCCTCCACTCACTGGCGCGGCCATCGCTCATTGCGTTGTAGGGAGAGCAAACGTGAACTCTTTCATCAGCAAACATGCATGTAATGAGATGCAGTTTGCTGCATTGTCTGAAGTGCTAATTACTTTTGGGGTCTGTTGCCACGTGTTTGCTTACTTGCATGTGTTTGTATATAATAATTTTCTCCAATGCATTCTTGATTGCACTACGCATATTGACGGGACGGATTAAGGGCGGCATTCAGTGATGGAATGGAATCGTCATTGGGATTGAATGGGAGAAACAAAATTCTCTTGCATAAGCATTACAACACAACTGATGGAGAAAGTCCCTAAGTTCGTATACAAATATTGATAAGATTAAAATGTGGCGAGACGTTAGCTCAATATACGGCCGTGTGATAATATCAACTCGTACATGTTATAATAATCCATGAAGACGTCATTTGACGAGCACTCACTAAGTTTGGGCACCAAGACTCGCATGTAAACCATAATTTCAGATGTTTTTCATCTTTCTGCGGTGACAGGGTCTGTTTTGCTAGATTAGTTGTGTGCCACAATACGCTCTGTATGATCCTCCACAACATTCTCCCACAAATTACCACCTGACATACAATTGCTGCGCACTGTAAAAAGCTATTCCAATAATTTAAAATCCGTTTATCAATGAACAGCACGGTTAATGCTCTGATATTGGAGTACTAATTTATTATCTTTCAGAATCTATGGCCTCAGTTATTGAAATGCTAAATTTGAAAACCGTACATCCCCTGCGTTAGCGAACGAATTTCTACTCTCCTAGGGCCCCCACTATTGAAATGTCAAACTTACAACCGTAGAGTTTTCACAATAATTCCTCAACCTTATTACACATCAAGCAAACATATTCCAAACAATGCTGCAAACAACGATTGCATTCGTTAAGCCATTTAAGACGCACTTTTCCTCCTAAAGCGTCGCTGTAGACGCTAGATCATTCCCACATCAGTTCTCAACGCGACCACCCGATGTTGCGTACGAAGTCGTTCACACTCCTGTAGATTTTGTGAACCATTTCCAAGACTGTTCCGTATCGCCTCTTTATCATGCAGACGAAGTAATCTTTGCAACACCCTCCTCACAAACCCATTCCAGTCTTTGAAATTCTCTAACTAATTTACATTAGTAACTTTTGAATTCCTCGAAATCTGAGTCTGTGAAACGATCACTGATCCAATTATATGTATAAAAATGTATATTTTGTACTGTAAAAGTTATGATCAATGTTTATTCAACTATTTTTATACACAACATCATTTATTTACTACAAATTGTGAACATAACACGTTTCTCTTGAACTTTTACAAAATTTTTACGGCCATCTTTCAACTAATACTGTGTTACTGCCGTTTATTAATAACTATTTTGTTCAAAGGTTATTTTAATTTGAAATAAATTGCACGTGATCATTTCTGTTCGTATAGATATACGCTCAGATCGCTACCCGAACACGCTAGGCAAGGAAGACCACACTTTCCGGTGGCTAAACTGCCTTCTGTCTCCGGAAATCTCTAATGTTCATCCTGGCCCATCCTGTAGATGCGGTCGTATGTTTGGTGACAGCTTTCGAGTGGGTGATAATATGGAAATTATTTATTGTTACATTCGAGCGTGCAACAAAATATCGATAAAAGTCATAATCAAAGTTGAATGAAAATATTTTCTGTTGCTAGACCAGGGGTCTCTAAACTTTTCAGCCTTAGGGTCATACTGAATTCTCCAGCAAGGACCAAAACTGGTTTAATTCTCCTGGCAGTTGTTACGTAACTTATCATAGCGACAATGAGAACAATAAGCCATCAGCAGACGCGGGCCGGACCGATCACACTGGCGGGCCTCATTTGGCCCGTGGGCCGCATTTAGGAGACAGCCGATAGGCAATAATGTGGATAGGCAGGAACATTGTTCGAAGAGTGGGTGCTTGGAAAAAATCTTTGTTTGTATGATGATCCAAGAGAAAATGTTAAAGATACCACATATACACACCATGCTACACACACACACACACACACACACACACACACAATACTCACGAGGCTGGACTCGTCAGGCGAGGAGAGGCTGAGCAGCAGCACGCTGACGTTCACCCGCAGCGGCCCTGTAACACATGACGTCAGCAGTGAGGCGGGCTGACAGAGCTACACAGGCAGTCAGGAGTGACATTGCTGACGTCAGCAGTGAGGCTGGCTGGCAGAGCTACACAGGCAGTCAGGAGTGACATTGCTGACGTCAGCAGTGAGGCTGGCTGGCAGAGCTACACAGGCAGTCAGGAGTGACATTGCTGACGTCAGCAGTGAGGCTGGCTGGCAGAGCTACACAGGTAGTCAGGAGTGACATTCATGACGTCAGCAGTGAGGCTGGCTGGTAGAGCTACACAGGCAGTCAGGAGTAACATTGCTGACGTCAGCAGGGAGGCGGCCACCAGTAACGTAGCTGAGTCAAAGACAAAAAAACCCCACAATTTTTACGTTAGTGGCCAGTCGAACTCGAGCAATATTGCAGCAATACTTTGCGGGAGGATTGCTGCCCGTCCTGGTGAGGTGGTTTGAGCTCCTGGGGTCTGGACCTCCACACGGGGGTCTGAACCCCCACACTGGGGTCTGGACCCCACACTGGGGTCTGGACCCCCACACTGGGTCTGGACCCCACACTGGGGTCTGGACCTCCACACGGGGGACTGGACCCCCACACTGGGGTCTGGACCCCACACTGGGGTCTGGATCCCCACACTGGGGTCTGGACGCCCGCACAGAGACTACTCCTGATGTGCTAGCAAACGTCTCCATGCTACTTCCAGTGCTTTTGGTACTTTCACTTCCACTTCCACTACGTCTAACTGCAGCTACTCGCCGAACTGTTGGCCAGCGCCCCGAGATGATCCGCGATTGTCATTGAAGGAATGAAGTCGACCCTCATTTTCGCACACCTACATAAATGTCGTACCCGAATACGATTAACTGCTGATTTCATTTCATTTACAAAGTTTTACTTAATGGAGGTTTTAAGCTGAGTGATGCACTGCACACTTACTGCAGTGTGCTCAAACCTGATTATAGAAATAATGAAGTCGACCGTCACCTCACACAGCTAAATGTGGCACCTGACGGCAGTGAGTTTGAACGTTGCGATTAATTCCACTTACTCTTGATTTCTTACAGTAAACAAACTTTTACTAAATGGAGCCTCTAAGTTAAGTAACACTGCATACTTACTGCTGTAGCCGATGAGTTTTAATTTATGATAACTTTTATGTATTCAATCTTGAGGGAAGCGGTAGAGCGCTTGATAGCTGAGCCGCAGCCTGTTCTGTACTCCAGAAAATGGTAATGGTAAATGGACAAAAGATCTTAACTATTTATGGAGCACCAAAGACAACTGCAAATGGAGGGAAAGAATCGTGAAGATATGTCATTGGTAACTTTTTGTGGGATTTGCTAATCGTTAAGTTGATTCACTCGCGTCACCATGCGTTTCTGAAGTCGGTTGGACACTTGAAGGCACACACTTTAGCGAAAGTAACGCTGAGGTGATATGACTCGCATTCTACAAAATATTTGTTATCCTGATATGTATAGGGATGTAGTAACTAAGAAAGGTAACTTTTTGAAATTTTTTAATTGTAATTTTGTAACATTTTTTGTATTTCGTAATTTTTTCTGTATTTTGTAATTTTTCTTTGTATTTCGCAATTTTTTAGATTGTATTATTGTTCAAAGTCATTTGGTATGAATAAAACAATCCCTTAGCAGTTTAAAGTTTTCACAAACTATCAACTAAATATTATCTCACAATGATATTTACTGTAAATATCCTATAAAATACAAAATCGTAGCACAGTGTCATTATTTCATTTATAATTACTTTTTCGCTCATCGTTTTATTTTGCTGTTTTTACTTTTTCCCTAAATAGCACAACCACAATTTTACTGACTGAAACATCCCCTCACATCATCCACATGAGCTACATTCCATAGACCCAGTCATCCATCATACAATACGTGTCGGAGCGTACTTACCAAATTAAAAAAAGAAATAAATACTTGCTTGAATTGAATTCTCACCATCAGATGCAGGCTTCAGTCTCTTGTCGTAGCTGCTTTTGTGTAGGAGGAAGTCCAAGATTTCCTTGTCATTCGCCTTGTTGAAAAATCTGAACGAGAAGAAAACGGATCGTTAAAGTCTGCCGAATAGAGAGCTATAGGAGTGAACATTGGTCGTTTGTTATGTGATTAACATCGCACGGTCGTTGATCTTTCTAAGTTTGTTCAAGGTAAAGGCACGATTGACTGGGAGACCTAGCAGGGGAAATGAAATGACAGTGGGACAAGTCAGTGGGCAGGACAGTAAGACAAGACAGTGAGGCATGAGAGTGAAGCATGGCAGTGGGGTATGAGCAGATATGCCAGTGATACCATACATGCCAGTGAGGCATGAGAGTGAGGCATGGGAATGAGGCATGGCAGAGGCAGGAGCTTTACAAGAAGTGTCGGAGTCAGCTGGAGTCACGGTCCGCTGGAAGACGCTGGTGCTGCTGATGAGTTCGTCAAACAAGTTTCGGATTTAATTGTGTAACTTTACAACTAACAATGAGATTTTTTGCAAAAGAAGCCTTTGGAATAAAATGAGTGCATTTGGTTTGTTGCACTTAACCAAGACGAAGTACCGCGAGTCCGACGCCGCTCATCTGGCAGCTTCACGGCGCCTGTGTTGTGCACACATCGAGTTTTCGACGAATTTCTAGCAATTTCAACTTCAATCAACTTATAACCTTGTAAATAAGGTAAAAATGAAGATTTTTTATTAAATAACTAGTATAACCTGTCTGTATTTCATTCTTACTTACCAGTGCACTCGGTACAATAATCTATCAAGACATAAATAATTACAATCTTAATGAAAAGGTTCATTAAATATCTGAGAAACCGTAAAAAATTGTATGACTCTTCTGGAAAAGTTATGCACGTTGCATTTCAAGCAAAAAAGTTGAAGTAAAGCAAATACCTTCTTTTTTATTGCACCCAAAGTTCGCAGGGCACCGACATCGTGGTGTCGGTGCCGCAGAAAATAATCAGATTTGGTCCGACCAGAACAGGAAACGAGCAACTCCACCTAACTATTTAGAGTGCTTCCTGGATATTCTTTATTTCATTAGTCACTTGAAGGCTCACACTTTACAAAGAAATTTAGAGAGCGTCTTGGATCCCTTCATTAGTCACTTGAAGGCACACAATTTAGCAAATGTAAAGCTGAGGCTTACTTGCCACCACCTCCAATAGTTGAGGTAGGTCGCAGAGGCAGCGTACTTGACTTGAAACAAGGCAGCGTTGACTTGCTGTAAACAGCGTTGACTTGCTGTAAACAGCGTTGACTTGCTGTAAACAGCGTTGACTTGCTGTAAACAGCGTTGACTTGCTGTAAACAGCGTTGACTTGCTGTAAACAGCGTTGACTTGCTGTAAACAGCGTTGACTTACTGTAAACAGCGTTGACTTGCTGTAAACAGCGTTGACTTGCTATACAGGCAGCGTTGACTTGCCGTTCAGGCAGCGTTGACTTGCTATACAGGCAGCGTTGACTTGCTATACAGGCAGCGTTGACTTGCCGTTCAGGCAGCGTTGACTTGCTTCACAGGCAACGTTGACTTGACAAAACCCTGCCTGGCGCGCCGGGAGCTCATTGGGCTCCTCTGGACCTCACTTGTGTCCCAGCGCATCTCCGCAAAGCTCCTCGCAGTTCCTGGCAAGTTCTACTCATTCATTTTCTGGAAGATTTGCAGCACTCTCGAGATTGTAACTGCGGACGAGGCTTGCTGGATCTGGCTCTCTAAAGCTCTGAGGCTTATTGAACTTTTATTGGTCTTGTTCCGGTCTCAGCCTAACACTGGCGCTAAATCTCTTACGTTCTGGGGAGCTTGAAGGCTTCTTCAGATCATCATTCGCGCATTTATTTGCTTCATAGTCTGTTCAGGTCACTGTCTGTCGATGCTATCTTCTGGTAATGAGTAATTTATTTCTTGGGTTCACGACCTCCCACTACGGGGCGCTGTTTTAATAAATAGAATAGAATATATTACAGTAGATTATAAGTGAAACTAATATAAAGCTGCCTATTGCATCTCCTAATACCAAAACAGTCAATGCATTCTTAAACGCGTACTAGGTTGGAATTGTCAAGGTAACTGCAGCTAGATAACACTATATTTGTCATGTTTATATATTTGTAGATATTTATATATATGAACATTTAAAAAACATGAGATCTTACGAAACATAAATTTTCTGTGAAAAACGTTGTTTATTTAAAAACTAAAAAATAGGCTTTTTTCTTCGGGACTCGGCCAGGCGGCGCTGCCATCCCCCAAGACTACACACGCACGAGGATGAGAAGATCGGATTATTATAATTTTTGCTAATTAATTTTGAAGTGTTTTTGAAAAGTTTCACCTTTTCGTAACACTTTTGTCAGGGTTTTGTGCGGTACTTCTTAAACTGCAATTTGAATATAAAATTGCATAAATGAAAGGTAAAGAGCTGTATTTTCATTGTGTGTTTCCAAAGTTAAATATTTTTCGTTTTAAAGTATTTTGTTTTGATTTTTAAGTTCATTTAAAATTTTTCTGGGTTAACTTTCTCCGTCAGCAAAAACAGAGGGTAACCATTTTAGGGTTAAACAATTTCTAAACAGGAATTGTGACGTTTGAGCGCACAAGTTCAGTACAATGCCTCAACATCGGAGAGGTGGATGAACGTCTTAATATTGGGGATCTGAGTCTTTTATTGATCAGCAGTTTCGTAAGCGGCCTGGAGAAAAATGACAGAATGGAACGGTTCGTGAAGAAGTGGAAAACCTTAATTCTCACGTACATTGAGAAAAAACAATGCAGCGTTTGTAGATCAACACGCGGAACACCGCTCGTTGCTCCTGGAGCAAACGAGTCCTGGTGACGGTGGAGTGACTCAGTGACTGGCCGGCGTGCACCGAGATGTTGTGTGTTGTCTCTACTTACACACAGCTACGGCATCTTATGAAACCGACCCTTCTGTGAAATACAATGTATTCAATTTAGCACACACACCCTAAAGATACATTAAATTGATCGGTTAGGGTATAAACGATTTAGAGTTTAGAAAACCAAGATTACATCAATGATATCTTGTTACCGATTTAAGCTCAAACGACTTATTCAAGCACAGACTTGAGAATAATCAAATTTCAGAACTACAGCGAGCAGCTTGAAATCTCCCAGCAGTAATCCATGCAACACTACGAGATTTAATTCACATCTGCCATAAGTTTTTCGAATTTCTCAAGACGACAATGACATACGGCGCTGTGCTCCAGATAAGATGGGTCGGCTCCGCTGCACAATCCCGCCATCAGTCTGCCATATCCATAAAAGTAATGATGGCCAGCGCGACGCATTACGCTGCAGGACTTCAAGTTCTCCGGGTCATAAATTCCCAGATTTCTTTCCTTGGCATCTGAGGTACGCAAGTTTTTTGTGTCGACATTGTGGGGGTGTGCAAGTGTGTGTGTGTGATGTGTTGTGCAGGTGTGTGTACGTTGTGTGATGTGCTGTGCAGGTGTGTGTACGTTGTGTGATGTGCTGTGCAGATGTGTGTACGTTGTGTGATGTGCTGTGCAGATGTGTGTACGTTGTGTGATGTGCTGTGCAGATGTGTGTACGTTGTGTGATGTGCTGTGCAGGTGTGGGAAGTACACCACTACACAATGCACACAGTACACCATGCGCAGCACGGTTCCCTCTCGTGTCCACTGGCGCATCCCTCAGCGAGGGCAACGAATGCAGCGGTCAACCCGCTTCCCAGATCCTGGCTGGCAGAGATCATTGAATTTGCTTCTGCTAGGCTGCCAGAGTTGCCAGACCTGGCAGAGTTGCCAGCGTCGCTGCAGCAACCGCCTCTCCAAGAAAACCCGGCCTGATGCAGCGCAGATGCCGCGAGTTAGATGAGCTATGTCCTCGGGACGAAGTTGCGTTCACTTAGCAAAGATTTTCTGCGCCGCACAAGCAAGACCATTAGCGGCACGCAGAAAAAATGCCGCAGCTCACCTTGGGACGATCAATTTTACTAAACTCCTCATTAAAATTTCCTTCATCATCCTCGAGCGTTTCATCTCAGTTTCAGAATCTTTGGATGAGGTTTGATGTAGGCGAGAGGCGTTATTCTTGAAGCCTCTCAGCTTCAGTCGGACAGCGCAAAAATTTTAGAGAGTGATGATTTGTTCCTTTTAGAGCAATGATTATTTGATTTCAGTTTTTTAAACAAACGAAGATATAGAAAATATATAGCCGAATTTGTTTACAGCATTTTCAGTGTGATCGCAAGGAACATCTCGCACAACATCAACGCCAGCACAAACACCGAGCTCGCTCGCTCAGAGGACCAGTAAATGCGGCTGAAGGTCACGAAATAAAAAAAAACTCATTTTGTGAAGAGCAATTACTACTGTTCCTGGAGGCGATGACGCATCCACTAAACAGTTAAAACATAAATAAATACAACTAAATTTCTCTCTAAAACACGCAGATAAGAATCAGAGCAGCAAGGCGTGATGAAGGGAACAGCAAAATACATCTATTCATAATTGGGGGGCTAATTTTCCTACATTGAGATACTCTGAGTGGCCCAGAAAAATTTGGGCAATGCTTTTTCGCCCATTCTTTATACTTTGTATTAGTTTATTTCAGAGTTCATTTGTTTCAGTACTACCGCGTGGGGCAACATTTTAACACCGTTTACCAAGTAGGTAAGACAAATTTTTAGCGTGTCTAGAATTCGAAATCATTCAAATTGCATAAATGAATACCTCTGGATACTGCCTGTCAGCATTTGATGAAGAACGCATCGTTGGGCTTCATCAATGTTGAAAATCCACTCGCGGCATCTGTACATTAACCAGCATAAGTTTCAGAACGAACCAGAAAACAATTGCAAGCTGGAAACAAGATGCCGAACCCGCTCAACATCGTGGACATTGTGGAACGCCTAACAATCTGGAGAACAGGACAGGCACTCCGTGAAGAGATTGGTGAAGAAAAATAGTCGTTAATTAACACAAATGATAGCTAGCGAGTTTTGAGAAGAACCAAAAACAATTACTCAAAGGATTGTGGGTCGAGCTAAAGACGATGAATTTAGGCAAATGTTCGCCCAACAGAAAGCCATCAGTGTCAGCAGCAAATTGGAAAAAAGTATGTTATTTTCATGAGTCGCGGACAACGAGATTAGACAGTTGAAGATCGGAAGCATATACTCGTAATGTGGTTCGATATAAACCAGAACTTTCATTCTCAAAGCGATAACCTCGTTAGAACATGAGGGCAGCCACTTGAAGGGATGGATGGACCCATCTTGCATCGTCCCGACTGAACAGGCCTGGAGGGAGTGTAACGTGTTGTGGCAGATTTTGGACGGACATGGCTGTGCTATTCTTTGCTATCAAAAATGAATGTTTTGGACTATTGGCCAATACTTCCTGATATTGTTCATCTTTCCAAGAAATTTATTCTCCTGACGGGGATGGGATCTTTCAGGTCGACAATGGTCGCACCCTAAGGGCTGTGAACGTTCAAAATGCCTTTACTGTGAATGGGAGAACATCTGAACGCAAAGACTGGCCACTGCAATCTCATGAATTAAGCCCATTTGACCTTTGATGTAAGCCTGAGACAAATCTGCTTGACTCATCCCCCCTTCTTTCATCACTGACTGCTTTGAAGGACAGGTTACTCCAATTAAGGCTTTACATAGAGCTGCAGACGAGCCAGAGACTTGCAGCATCAATGCCAGGTGCAATGACGGCTGTAATTCGAGCTAAAGACGACCCGGCTCAATCGCTTACTTGATGAATTTCTGGTCCACGTGACTTTTTTTGGCCGCTGAGCTAATTTTGTTAATGTGTCTCAAGATCTGAAGATCCCTTTTTCGCTGCTGTGGAATGTTTTGTCACTTTTAGGATAAAATCATTTTTGAAGTTTAGATCGAGTAACTTGAAATACATGCAAGTGGTCATTTATTCTTAGTTAAATTCAAACGAGCCACGAAACGAAATAAAATACAATCACAGTTATATTTTTCATTGTTAACACAAGACAAAGAAGGTATTTTGCAGTCGCACAAGACAAACACAAGCGCTTGAAGCCGTGCTGAGCTGATGTCTCAAGTCTTTCACTGACTCTTGCACCTACTGTATATCTCTTTCATAACTAGACCATCTGTGACACGTAAAGTTAGGCTGTTTATTTAACTACACCAATTATAAGTTGATTTGAACGTTACGAAAATAGAATGAGTCAATGTGAAAATTACTAATTAGGAAATTCTAGTTCCTAAATACAAAATACGTATAAAAACCGATACCCGAAAAATGAATAGATTTGGAATTTTTTTTTAACATTTTACGTGTAAGTTTGGTACATTTCTGCTGCATTTAAAAATACGTTTTTTTAAATGTAGCAAATTTATTTTTATGACGCATTGGATGTGTTTTTACCAATCTTTAACGTATTGTCATCAGAGAAATACAGAGAAGCAGTCACGACTGAAGCCCAAGAAAATGAAACTAAGGGAAACAAAACGAAAAATTGCTGACAAGAGAGAAAAGAGCGGGAGGCAGCGGCGGAGACTTAAGGCATAAATTGCAGTACGAGCCAGTCCGTTTTTCAAAGAAAGTTCAGGACCAACAACGTCCTATCGGAATTTTTGGCCAACTCAATAATTGAAGACAAGGTGAGGATTCTCTTTCGGGTACTGCAATCTTTCCGCCTGCTGGAGTTATCATTAGTGGAACTCAATGAAATAAGAAATTATGGAATTATACTTCCTGTATAGTGGATACGCCAAAGAAGTAATGTACGCCAACGACCTTCCCTCGTGTACCCACCACGGTAGAGGAAACAAGGTAGGTTCAAACCAGTCTTTTTTTCGTTGACGATGTAGTTTTGCTGACGTCACGGCAACGAACCAATAGCAGCGCTCATATTGCATCTGGTAGCACTGCTACCCCCTAATTTGGCTCCACTATTGGCCTAACGACATGGCGTTTTGGTGACGTCAAAAAGTTTGCTTGAAATAAAGCCGTTCTATTGGCTAGCCGAACAAGAGGAGGTGTATTTTCTTCCATAGAAATGACCCTACCTTGTTGTCTCTACCGTGGTACCCGCCACACCCTCCGAGGACATGCCAGCAAGTAATGATCGTTTTCCCTGAAGTTCAGGCGAGAGAAATGAAGAAAACACAGAAACGCGAGCTTTAGGCTCATGAAGAACTTTCATGGACCTTCACAGAATGTATATGGTAACCTGATGATATTAATTAGGTCTGTAAACCAGTCTAACTTTTTCGTCGCCTGCATGCATACAGGCGGCGAAAGAGTTAGACTGGGAAGTGAGAACAAAAGTCAGAGTGCTAAGGTGTGCTCAGGAATATCTGACAATCGTCGGGCGCTAACAGCTTATGACGTTTCTGTTGTCAGTGAAAATTTTCTTCCCCCGTGTGAGCGCGCAGTGCAAACCTGCAGTGAAATTCAAAGTGACTACTCAAAATCGGTTTTATGGCACTAAGTGCACTCCTAAACCGTGAACCTGGCACTGACCAAACGAAGTAGTTGCGGATCACACGCTAACAGTGACGGAGAATAAAAACAAGTCACTGAATGTGAGGTCATATACTTTGCAGTTCGTGGAACTGGAAATTGCCTCATTATACTACCTGTGCTTCCGACATAGACTTGCTCGCAGCGACAATGGCATGGTACCGTTTGTGCACTAATACAGTACATAGTTACGTACACATGTTTTGAATCTGAATAAAAAATTCTCCAGCACATCACTGAAATGGCAGTACCTTGAGCAATTTTTGGAACGCGAGAATAACAAGGGGTGACTGAGCCGAAAAAATTTTGAAGCTAGAACACGTGTGACTTTCTTTACAAGATGCTTCAACGCGTCCAGGTTGAGACAGGAAGAAACTAGAAATAATCTCGCAGTATCATCACGAATGCGATCATTTCTTTTCCTATTTTTAAACTTTATGAAAGCGTTCAAGTTCATCCCTTGTTAAGTTAAGAAAATGTTGAGTGAATTTCTTCTCAATTTAACACGTGATGAACTTAAATGAGTTCATTCTGGACGAGACGATAACTTACTTTCTCAGAAGGAAAATCTGGCCGCCTGAATGTGAAAGTTCATAGATGAATCATTTGAACTTCGTGTCAACTCTTCAGTAGTATGTGATGTGCCGTCAGATATCAGAACAACACAGTTTTGTCCGATTATTGCAGTACAGCTGCCACTCCACGCGCTCCGTATTCACAAAATTTACCCCCTGTGACTTTTTTTGATCTCGAAAACGAAAATTCACTTAAATGGTCACCGTTTTAGTACTGTAGAAAACAGTCAAAAAAAAAACGCTCGAATGGAATCACATCCTCCAGGAAAGCATTTTTTTTGTCATTCACAGGAACGCAAAAAGTTTTGAATTCTCTTTATCGATTTACGTTGGGACTTCTTTGAAGGAGATGGGAGTCATTGTGGCCAAGGTATAGAAAATAAATACAAGACTTAATCCGAGAACTTTGTGAAGAACGCCGTATAATCTACGAGTAAGTTAACGAAGTCTTTATCGCAGCGACACCGCCGAGAAGTTACGCCAAAGCGAGAATCTCAGAGCCCCGCCAACGACAGCTCATCAGAAATAAAGACGTGGCCTCAAGAATAGCAGCGAAGGCATTTGTGTGATGGACAGTTTACTTTACGGAGGAAATCATACGAAGAATAACTACGGTAGGACAAGCCCCACAAATACACAGTAAGCGCAATTGACCAGGTGACCTCTCTGATAAGAACAGTTCCGAGAACACTTGGTAACACAACAGAAGCCTGACCATCTCACAATATTCCCTATGCCATAACCACAGTAATTATTGCACCTTATTAGATGAGTATCGATTTATGAGCTACAGTCACCAACACAAGACAAGGAACTTCTACGGCCGAAAATAATTGATTCCTATTGAGTTAGGACATTGCCCTGCACATATGTCACACCATCGCTTAGTTGCCTTCAACCTGGCCCTTCTGAACGGCTCAGTATCTGGCTCAGTATCTGGCTCAGTATCTGGCTCAGTGCCTGGCTCAGTGTCTGGCTCAGTGTCTGGCTCAGTGCCTGGCTCAGTGTCTGGCTCAGTGCCTGGCTCAGTGTCTGGCTCAGTGCCTGGCTCAGTGCCTGGCTCAGTGTCTGGCTCAGGGCCTGGCTCAGTGTCTGGCTCAGTGTCTGGCTCAGTATCTGGCTCAGTATCTGGCTTAGTATCTGGCTCAGTGCCTGGCTCAGTGTCTGGCTCAGTTGCTAGCTTGACCTTGGGAGCTGCGCTTCCTGTATATATTCTTACAGTATCAATTATCTATCATTTCTCAATATCACCACAGTCAGAAACGTAAAAAAGTGTTTAAGCTTTCCACAATGTTGGACGCCCACAAAACGAGGAAGCAACAGTTCGTTTTATTTATGGCTTTCAATTTAGTGTCCTCAAAGAATGGACCCACATTGCAGCAACAGCGGATAATTACTGCTTTTGCTGCCACTTTATGTGTAACTGAATTCAACAAGCGCCAACATCAATGTACAGCGCCTGATTTTCAGTTCTAAACATTTGCAAGCGCATTGCTGAACTCGCGTCAACTGAACTCGAGCTCTGCCTATTTGTCCATTAGTACTTCTCGTATGGTACGCTTGTCTTATGTTCAGAAATTTTTAAAAGCCGATATGTTGGCATGTATCTCAAATGTCAACTTTTTTGGAAATAAACGGTTTTTCTTTCTTTCTTTCTGAGTGAAGCGAGAAAATTGTGTCTTAAAACTGACGGCACTGACGGCGGGCAGACGCTGCTCTTGATGAGGAGGTAATGTTCCACTGTGGTGGTGTGGTGAACTGCGCAACTGTTATCGTGCGAAAAACTTCGAAAGAATTCCTTCCATATTTGTGTGATCTCAAAGTAGTTTGAAAATTAATTATTCAAGGAAATTAATTTGGTTCAATTTGCGATTTTTCGCTCGTTTTCGTGACCGCAGTTCATCATTGAGCTTCCGGGTCACGTGCTGGTCACGTGAACATTTCACATCACAAGCTGGGCCTCTCGCTGTCCCAGGCATGGCACTAGGGTGAGTAAGGTAATCAAATTCTCGTTACTCATTACCTCTGCTCAGAATCTTAGCTCTCAAATTTAAGCCACGCGAAGTTTTAGTTTTTCTCATCGTATCACATGTTTTCATGGAGAAGAAATATTCTGACTTCGATATTTTATATTTTGGCTGCAAGGCGCGTGAACCGTGTGGCAGCACAACGGCAGCTGCCACAGCAGCAGCTGCTACAACAGCAGCTGCTACAACTGCCACGTGTTGCCACAACAGCAGCTGCCACAACGGCAGCTGCCACAACGGCAGCTGCCACAACGGCAGCTGCCACAACAGCAACTGCCACAACGGCAGCTGCTACAACAGCAGCTGCCACAACAGCAACTGCCACAACGGCAGCTGCCACAACAGCAACTGCCACAACAGCAACTGCCCCAACGGCAGCTGCCACAACAGCAGCTGCCACAACAGCAACTGCCACAACGGCAGCTGCCACAACAGCAACTGCCACAACGGCAGCTGCCACAACAGCAGCTGCCACAACAGCAGCTGCCACAACTGCCACGTGTTGCCACAAGAGCTGCTGCCACATCAGCGTCAACATTTACCCAGTTCCCGCTCACACCCGCAGCACTTGTCTCTAAATATAGAAATAAATTAGGGCAACGGCGAGTATCATCTGGTTCACTTTAATTTGATGTTTGACGACCTACGTTGTTGAAAATATAATTCTTTTGACTGTAGCGCACTCCAATATGTTCGAATTTGCTCGCGTAGGCTTGATGAGAAAATCTTTCTCTGCCTTCCAAATTTTAGCCCAGCGCGCCCATGTTTCCCGCTCAGGTAGCAAATGACCTTTAGACACGCGGTCGCTATTGATGTCGCGGAAAATGGCAAGGAATAATCACGGACACAAAAGTTTAAATGATGAAAAATTTGAAATTGTTCAGAAGATTAGCACTTGAATTGTTCTCGCAGATCTGCCAAGAATGGCCATGCAATAAATAATTAAGTTCGTAATTGCTGCGATGAACTACGGACTGAACAACATCGTAAGATCCCCACTCTGTGACTAGCCAGTCAAGTTTACGTTATTCTGTAGACAACCTGAAACATCTGCTCTTGAAATAGTTCGTGAATACAATTTGGTGTAAAATGCACAGTGAAAAATTTAACGAGTTCTCCTCGCCAAAACAACTGCTATTTTTTGAAAAATTGGGACCAAAATAAACTTATTGGACCAGAAGTTATCGTTCAGTTGCCTCGCTGCAAGTAGAGACGGAAGCTGATGCCTCCGCTGCTAGCCAACACACATCGGCAAGCGTTCGCTCGTGCTGCGCTGCGCCGTGACCGCAGCGTGCGCAGCACATATTCTGTGAGCCTCTAGAACCACGCGGCACTGAGCGCCATGTGTCTCGAAAACGAGTAATGTGCACCAGCGTCATCCCCAAACCTTCTTCTGATGGAGGATTGAGTCGTAGGTACAGAAAAATAGTCGCAAAACGATCGAAAATCAGTGGAAGTCGAGGTGACTCTCATCTCTACGCCTCACTGCCAAATTTTGAATCAGTTTTCAATAAGTAAGAAGTGTGTCAGAAGTGTGTCAGTCTAAAGCCACAGAAGTGTGTCAGAAGTGTGTCAGTCCAAGGCTACAGAAGTGTGTCAGAAGTGTGTCAGTCCAAGGCTACAGAAGTGTGTCAGAAGTGTGTCAGTCCGAGGTTACAGAAGTGAGTCAGAAGTGTGTCAGTCCAAGGTTACAGAAGTGTGTCAGTCGAAGGTTACAGAAGTGTGTCAGTCGAAGGTTACAGAAGTGTGTCAGTCCGAGGTTACAGAAAAGTGTCACTCCGAGGTTACAGAAGTGTGTCAGAAGTGTGTCAGTCCAAGGTTACAGAAGTGTGTCAGTCCAAGGTTACAGAAGTGTATCAGTCCGAGGTTGCAGAAGTGTGTCAGAAGTGTGTCAGTCTAGGGTTACAGAAGTGTGTCAGTCCAAGGTTATAGAAGTGTGTCAGTTCGAGGTTACAGAAGTGTGTCAGAAGTGTGTCAGTCCAGGGTTACAGAAGTGTGTCAGTCCGAGGTAACAGAAGTGTGTCAGTCCAGGGTTACAGAAGTGTGTCAGTCCGAGGTTACAGAAGTGTGTCAGTCCAGGGTTATAGAAGTGTGTCAGTCCGAGGTTACAGAAGTGTGTCAGTCCAGGGTTATAGAAGTGTGTCAGTCCGAGGTTACAGAAGTGTGTCAGAAGTGTGTCATTCAGAGGTTACAGAGTGTGACAGGAACCAAACACGGCACCAAAGCAGCACTCAGAAGCGCAAGTAGCGGCAGCAGCAGGTCACCGCCGCGCGTTGGGAATGACGACACAAAAATTTTGTGGAGCAGCAAACTGCAGCCCAAAGTATCAGCTGCAAAATTACGAAAGGAGAAATCTACAATTCAAAGATTTCAATTACAAGAGGAAAAAACGATGTCAAGCCAGCAGCAACAAGAAGCACGTGGTACTACGTATAAAAAGAAATATTACTGAAAGTTGGACAAAAGACAGCTGGGAAAAATTTAGAGCACACATTAGTATAAAGAAATTTAAGGAGACGGAGTATGAAATTTGACGGGTCGATCAAATTCAAAAATTTATTAAAAAGGAAGTATGAAATTTGACGGGTACATCCAAAGAGTAAAGCAACTCAAATAAAACAGTACAGAAAACTCAAAAGTGAAGGGCAACACCGAAGGATTGTTAAGACACTAAAATGGAAGAAGGAGAAGGCTCTCAAGACGAGTTGTGGCAGAGGAAGGAAGCGTTCATTAGCGCCTCTCGAGGAGGTGGCGGCCGCAGCTGCACCAGCAGCTCCTCAAGCCTTTACCGTCAGAGGGGATTTTAAAATCCACTTCCATGAACAGCTCTAATGTATTCGATTCCTATTGAAATTTGTGCCCTAATTTGTTGTTCGAATTTCATTGTCGAGTGGCAGTCACTTCCTCGTTGTAGTGTTGGTGACTACATGATGCCGGTGCCAGTTTAGTGATGGTGGTTGTGATAACGGTAATATTAGAACAAAATGCGAACGTTAAAGGGTTAATGATGGTGGTTGTGATAACGGTAATGTGAGTACAAAATGCGGACGTTAAAGGGTTTATGATGGTGGTTGTGATAACGGTAATGTGAGTACAAAATGCGGACGTTAAAGGGTTAGTGATGGTGGTTGTGATAACGGTAATGTGAGTACAAAATGCGGACGTTAAAGGGTTAGTGATGGTGGTTGTGATAACGGTAATGTGAGTACAAAATGCGAACGTTAAAGGGTTAATGATGGTGGTAGTGATAACGGGAATGTGACTACAAAATTCTGACGTTTAAGAGTTAACCGAACGTACCCTGCGCAATGGTACCAGTAATTCATTCTACCAGTCACACATTACTCAGCGAGCGGATTCGAAATGCATTTCTGCATGCGCAAAAAGCTACAACTGAAGGAAGGATTCACATTTAACTCATTCTTCACTTCAGAAGCTAACATTCTTTACTCGGGGTGTTGAAGACACTTCAGAAGCTAACATTCTTTACTCGTTGTGTTGAAGACACTTCAGAAGCTAACATTCTTTACTCGGGGTGTTGAAGAAAGTTCTGACGCAGTTCATGTTTTTGAAATCTGCACTTAACTGAGGCACTGGGGGCATGCAATGAAATGTTCAAAAGCGTTCCCAAGTGATAGTCATAGTCTAAGTTTATGGTTTGGGTTGTAGGGACAAATTTTTAACTCACTGAATGGCCTTAAAAATGTAGAAACATGGAAACGTAGGTGCAAACTTCCACGAATCGTACGAGAAATATTAAAAATATGGCAGAATAGAAAAGGTTAAGTTAAATGACTCAAAAAATTGAAGCAACGATTATGAATAATTTCTACTTATTATCCTCTCTCATTAGCACGGTTGATGGGAGACGGAGAAGGCACACACCCACCCAACATTGGCAGTACGTCAACCTTTGAAATGCGTGCGTTCGAAGTACGATTTTCTTTATCCAGGCAAAAAGTGGACGCCTACGCGCAGTTTGCTCACCACGAGGTTTCTAACCGTCTGGTTTTCGTTCTGTACAGACTTGTCGCGTTTTCAGCAATTATCCTCACATATCCCATCCATGGGCTTTTTCTCAATCACTTTTGCTTCGACATGTGACATGGGTGTTGCGATACCCATGTGTGAGTATCAAGGATTGTAACAGTTTTCACATGTTAAGGCATTTTAAAAACCAATGTCTAACATTTCATGTTTTGACTTGATTGGAAATAAACTGGTTTTATTTCTTTTCTTTCCAGCGGCAACGTTTTGCGCACTTCCCTCGAGCGTTTGCCTCGTACGCTCTCCCAGCCTCTGCCATTGGACAAACTCGCGAATGTTGAGAATAAATATTCCCCTCTGCACTATCCTCGGTCGCGCTCTCACTCGTTATCGCACTACCTCATTTCACACTTAACAAAGTCGAAGCCAGCAACATTGACAGTTGAATTCCGTATAGAAACGCATGGCCGGTCAGTATTTTTAAACATTCTCTAATTATTCTTTGTAGACTCATTGCTACTTAAATCCTCTATAGTCTGTCGATGGCAGTTGAGTAAGACGGTCCATTAAGCCAAATGAAGCCCCGGAGCACTTGCACCACGAACTCTCTGAAGCAAAGTTTGCACGAGCGCCCAATGCAAAGCTTGATGAAGCAAGTGCTCAAACGGGAGACTGCAAATCTGCGGAGTGTGTACAACACCGGAAACAAAGCTCGTTAATTTTGACTAGAAATAAAATTTAAAAAGCGGAAACCAAGAAGAGGGAGACCATGCTCAAGAACGTATGTATACTCACACGTAATCTCTTGACCTGAAAATAAGAAATTGTCACGTAAGTTTAACTGGGCAAATGTCTCTACTTTTGCCGTAAGAGTAAATCATAACAGCGAGAAAATCAGCAAGAGGAAAATATTTTTTAAGGCATTCAAATCAGCTTCAGTTTAAAGTAAAAGTTTATCTCTGTGCAGAAAACATATTCACCCTAGAATAGTTTTCATAATAATAATAATAATATTAGATGGAATTGTAAAAATGGAAGAGAAAAAATAATTGCAATTCACAACCGAAAGATGCATAGATGACCTGAAATTACTTTGTAAGAATTAAGATGGGACATCCATTCAATTGAGCTGTGAAACATGATTGTCATTTACGAGTGTTAGGAGCGTATTATATATGCGTGACCGTGACCTGATTGCCCCATGCGACTGCTACAGGAGTGACATACATGGCCACTATAGTCACAGCGACAAGCTTGTAACAGTTTTCACATTTGAACGGCGTTCCACCTTAATGAGAACATTTCCGGAACTTGACACATTCATTGCGGTGTAACACCGGTGGGGCGTGCTTAGCTTTATCCAGCTGCAAAGCGACCCATTGATGCGTCGTTTGAAATATTTTTAACAATCTTTTTAAATTTCCGGGATTTATTTTACCCAGTTAATGTGCGTTATTTACAAAATTCTTAACAACTTTTGACTTTAAATTTGAGTTGGATATTGAACTTCAGTTTAACCCACCGCACTCAAGGTGTTACGGAGAGCCAGACCTGCGTTGGGGAGACGCGTCTCATAAGCCTCACCTTGCAGCCAAGTGACGCCCTCGTCTCATTAATGAATTAATTATTAATTAGAGTAGCTCGTTATGTCGTTGTGTCGCCTCAACTAATGTTTTGCGGGCCATTAATATCTACACACAAGGCCGAGCACGGTAATTACTGGCTTAATTATTCATTAGAGACGGCGAGTGTAATGCGAGTGTGTGTGGGCAGCGCGGTAAGCAGCCGTCGTCTTGTATAAATAGAAACACGTTTGTGATAACCTTCCCTGTACATTCCTTTGTCAAATTATGGCACATCATGGTAATTAATCTACTTCCTCATTAGGAGAACGTTTTGAGTATTCCACGGTTGTGCAAACTGAATAATTTTTGTGGACCAAGTGCTGGCTGACGATCCATTTGAAGTTGACATGAGGATGATTCATCTCCCAGAACTTGTTTTCCTCGCCAGAAAAGAAGCACAGGAGTTTTAATGAGGAATTTTACGGGACGAGTTGGGAGCGGAGAATTTAGCTCTACGGGCAAAGTCTGGAATTAAGTTTTTGGTTTTGCAATGAGAAATGAGTCCGACTAGGAGACTGGGATCTAAGCAGGACATGAAAACATTGAGTTTGATGTTTTAAAATCATTAGTTGTTACAATTGAAATATAAATATGTGTGTGTTTGATGCTTATGATTGGCGCTTTTTTTTGTAAATTGTACTTGAAACGACAAACTATATTGCCCTCAGAATATCCTCTCATAAAATTTTCATCAAACATTATAACCATGAGGCGGCGGTCGACATGTCCAAATGTATCATTTGGTTGCTTTAGATTTCATCACCTCCTCCCTGACATAAACATGCTTACTCCCCTATTGCTCATCGCGTTCTTCACGAAGTGACGTTGTAGGTTCCCTCCACAACATTGCTCGTCTAAAAAGGACTGAAACGCAAGTCGACGGCATGTAGTGCACATACTTTTCGTCGAATCGATCATCCAATTAAACGTGCGTTAGATCATGACTACGACGCAAATAAGAAGGTACAGTCAGTAAAATAAAAGCAGGAAGATAACCTACTGTTTTTGGCTTTTTTAAACTCTTAATCTCTAGAGCTTGGCTTTGCTAGAGCTTTCAAGCAAGCATCGCTCGTCATCATCATCAGAATCTGAAAAATGAGCAAACTCACGGCTCATTGGATGCATAACGACGCGAATAATTAATTTCTACTAGAATGAGAAGACAACATTGGACAAACGCTCAGTGTGACGTGGCTGCGCTGAGGTTGTCTCAAGTATTGTATTACATCGCACAAGGGGCCTCGCCACAGCCTCAATAATCCCGCTCCCGGAGTGCAGCGCCTCTGAGCGCCTGTCGTCCTGTTCGGGTATAGTTCATTCCAGTCAGAGCTCGGTGTGCGTCTGTAGTGAGTAGCCACTCTCTTTGTGGAGGGTAGCTCTCAAATTTCAAGTCATTTCTGTCCTATCTTACTATTACTATTACTACTACTATTACTATTACTGCTACTATTCCTAATACTAGTACTATTCCCGCTACTATTACTATTGCTAGTACTATTAATATTACTTGCACGAATATTTGTGCTCGAATGCTTTATGCATAAAATTTAACGAATAAAAATTATAACTGGTAAGATTTTCCTCGGTTGTATTTTGGGATTGTTAATTAAACTACACGTCTCGTAGCACAAATTAATTTGTCAAATATGAAATTAAGGAAAAAGTTGGTCAAATATAAGTTTGAAGTTTAGGAAGCGTTCTGTTCTGTTTGGCGATCCACGTGGCCCGTCACGGGCTCTCTGACGTTGAGGCTGCATCAAATTAGTTCAGCTCATTTCTTTGAGGCCTCGCACGCAAGGACTAGATATGTTGAGTTTATCATGATTATACTGCAATAACGATGCCCTTTAAAATTTATTTTTGTGTGCTGCACGATGAGTAGGCAGGTGTTCGGACGAATGTGGGACCTACACGCCTCAGTGTGCATGCGCTGTTGAGCCCTACACAAGTTCCGGTCCGCAGCTCCGAACGAAGCATTCGAAAAAACAAAGCAAACTCACCATGGAGAACGCATTATTCATCCATCCTCCGTTCGGCACGGGGCACAGAGAAGTACTGACTCCACACATTGTTGTCTACAATTCTGTGCAACGTTGGGTACTGGGGACTGTAGGTCACGCCCACCTTAAGCTGTCACGGGGAAGTCAGCTCTCTGTGTTGCTGTGCTGCAATGCGCACTTCTGCAGTTAGTAGAATTGCATCAGAAAATGATGCAACGTTAGCAAAGCGGTGATAGAATGAACGGCATCCAATTTTGATTTAGAACGGGCATCAAGTATTTCAAAGTTACCTTCGTTGATTTATAACGTCTCTGCACGCAAAATTGATATGAAAAAGTCACTTTTATTTTCTTATTGAACACGCAAGGAATATATTTTGGTCAGGAAAACTTGTTGAGACGCCATTTCCAGCGCACGTGATCAGGCATACATCATGACTCAATACTGGGCTCAACTGAGCTGCTGAGGCCAAATTAATGACTTGAAGCCCATCAGGAAGGCTTCACTGATTCTTCAGATTCTTTGCAAAGCCAGTTCAAGGTAGCTTTTTAGTTTCATCATAATGGTATTGTCAAAATGAGTATTTTTAGGTAATATGCGCTGTGCACAAACCCTCAACGTGCCATATATGGCACACTCACTAAAAATGCTAAACACAATTTATTTCTTGTCAAATTTGTGCCCTAATGTAATTTTTGAAGCTTTCTGCCGGACGGCAGTTCCGTCCTCATTCTAATGTTGGTGATAACCTGATGCCTGCGTCAGTCTAATGACAGTCGTTGTGATATTGGGAATATGAGTTAAAAATTTGGGCAGTTAGGGGTTAACACTTTTATTATCATCTTCAGCTCCCCTTTCTACAGCCTGCACTTATTTCCTTCACTGATCCCTCCAATTTCCTGCGACTTGCAAATTTGGCAACTCGTCGCAGGTGCGTCGTTCTAATCCGGCGAGTCCGTGTCTAGGCCGAGCTTTGCTGGCACTGAAGAGCGGCAATTTATGCGGGCGCCTCAATCCTTTCACGGGCAAGTTCCGTGCCGCTCGTACGTTACTCTCCTGACACATATATACCCGGCGTGTCTTGTATATCAACTGGACACACCCAGCATTGACTATTTTGCTGCTGCAGAGAAATTCTCGATTTCGAGCTTACGGTACTCGAGAAGGTCGGTCTTGTGCCTGAGACAAAGGGAGCAGCGAAGGTTGGGCTGGTGAAATTTACACGCGCGGTGCATGGCATCACCACACACTCTCCGGCCAGGGCTTGGAGCGTCAGCACCAGTGAATATGTTGAGAAATTACGATGTCTACATTATCGCCTTGGCAATCTAGACTGGTTAATGATGCAGAATGAAGCTCTGTCACAATGCAAAACATTCACGTGATATTTTTGATGGGGATAAATAAATTATGATGAATAATTGTAGAGGCAGGTGACGTAACTAGGTAATCAATTTTGTAAAAAAGAATTTGTTTTTAAGTTTTCCCTAACAGTGTTGCGCTATCTCGAGGAGCAGGCAAAATCTCATCCATGCTAAATGCGACTCCAAAACACACATTCACACACAATTATAATTGATGTAGAGTGCGGCAAGAACATGTGTTCCAGCGCCCAGTGATGCAGGCATCGTAAGAACACTTGTCCCAGTGATGCAGGCATCGTAAGAACACTTGTCCCAGTGATGCAGGCATCGTAAGAACACTTGTCCCAGTGATGCAGGCATCGTAAGAACACTTGCCTTATAGTGATGCAGGCATTATAAGAACACGAGCCCCAGTGATGCAGGCATCGTAAGAACACGAGCCCCAGTGATGCAGGCATCGTAAGAACACTT
>JACJUY010002597.1:35196-51011 GCA_014220935.1 Platorchestia sp. MABIK | reverse complement strand
GGCCTCTTGCATGCTGCGACAAGTGCAATAGTGCCTCTTGCATGCTGCGACAAATGTAATAGTGCCTCTTGCATGCTGCGACAAATGCAATAGTGCCTCTTGCATGCTGCGACAAATGCAATACTGCCTCTTGCATGCTGCGACTAACGCAATAGTGCCTCTTGCATGCAACGACAAATGCAATAGTGCCTCTTGCATGCTGCGACAAATGCAATAGTGCCTCTTGCATGCTGCGACAAATGCAATAGTGCCTCTTGCATGCTGCGACTAATGCAATAGTGCCTTTTGCATGCAACGACAAATGCAATAGTGCCTCTTGCATGCTGCGACTAATGCAGTAGTGCCTCTTGCATGCTGCGACAAATGCAATAGGGCCTCTTGCATGCTGCGACAAATGCAATAGTACCTCTTGCATGCTGCGACAAATGCAATAGTACCTCTTGCATGCTGCGACAACTGCAATAGTACCCCTTGCATGCTGCGACAAATGCAATAGTACCTCTTGCATGCTGCGACAAATGCAATAGTACCCCTTGCATCATGTGAAGAAAAAGTCATCGCTTAGCTTATGAGCAGTCATGGGTAAATTTACTTCTGGAACATTGAACGAGCTTTCCAACTGCGCTTCACTTCCAACAAGGTTCGTTAAAATTCACGTACTTAAAATTTCCAACCTCGATGAGGAAAATTCTTGCAACACGGGTTCCTCTTTCATAACACAAAAGAACGCATCGCAACTTTACTAATTATTGACAAGTATTCTCTAAACGATTAAAAATGAGTTTACACCGTCTACAACAACTTTTTATTCATAACCCAAATAGCAAAATTGATTTCAAACATGAGACACTCGAAAAATATTTTTAACTTCAGACACAATCGCTTTCAGACGTTCGGCCTCTTCAGAAGGCGTTACTTTCTCGATTTTAATTCTGCTATCTAGAGTTACAAGTCTTCTGAATATGTGTTGAACAGCGACCGTGCCGTGTAATTCACTCTAAACGTACTCTGAAAAATCCAATCCTTTAAAAGCAAAGCTTACATGAGCTACTGATGTGCATTAAAGCCATAACAACTCCTGCTCATAAGACAGGTCAGTGTGGCACGGCCGCTCCAGCTCTCCTGTACCTCACTTGAGCCAAAAGGATTTCATGGGTGTTAACAAAAGCGCGTCAAACTCGAAGCAGCAGAGAAACTTTTTCGAAAAAATGTTCCAGTTTTCTGGTAAGTTTTCATTGAGTTATTCAACTAGCCAAATACATAACTTGCGTTACAATTGAAATAGTCTTGGTCTCAATGAGGCGGGGAGCGTACGAAAGCAAATCAAATTTTCTTCCAGCCTGTGTAGCTTAAATTACTGAAGACTTGCCATCAGGAAGGTCCGCAAGACTGATTCTACCAGCAAATTACAGCATTTCCAAGAAATTGTGGAATAAACGAAGAAATTATTTTGCTTACTGAGGTGATGGACGGAAAGAATTCTAAGAAATGTTAGAAATTTTTCTTTCAGAGAAATCAAGAGAGACGTAATTAGCGGTATTGGCAACTTTTTCGGTATTTGAAATACTTGATAAGGCAAAAAAAGTGACAATACTCCCATGCAAAACTATTGGTCTAACGACATCTCGCAATGGTGACGTCATGGCAACGAACCAATAGCAGCGCTCATATTGCATCTAGCAATGCTCCTAGCCCCAAATCTGGCACCACTATTGGACTAACGACGTGTCGCAGTGGTGAAGTCATAAAGTTTGTATGAAATAAAGCCATTCTATTGGCTAGCCGAACAAGAGGAGGTGTATTTTTCCCCCATAGAAATGACTCTACCTTGTTTCCTATACCGTGGTGCCAGCACCGAATGTTGCACCTCAGTCCCGTGTTGCCGCTCTCACTTTGTCCTGTTCGCAGGCACGCCTTTATGCTGCAACCGCTGAGCTCGCTGATTTTTTCTGTTGAGTATGAACTTCGGATCCTGGGAGGGAGTCTTCTAATTGCATATTGAAGTGATTTTGATCTAGTTCAATGACAAATCTGATAGTAAACTTTGAATTAATAAATGTCAGCATTCGTTTCCATTATATGAAAATTTGCACCCTTTTGGCTAAACTGCTTCAACCGCGCACCATCATAACGAAGGTTTGCACACATGACTCAAGAATAATTGTGAAAACATACAAATTTATGCTCGAGGGTGAACTTCAGAGCTTGCAAGAGGCATACAGAATACAAGACTAATATCTGTCCGACTGTTTTCATTCGGTATTTATTTTGCCATTGCACTAATGCAGTGTGAACACAACCGTTTATCACAATTCCTTCAGGTATGCTTATCCATTGGCAGAGTAAGCAGGGCTAGCGTCCTTTACTCTGGTGTTTGGAGAGCGTCGTGCGAGTGCTGTCTAAATATCCCACTCACACAGAGGCTGCCAGACGATGTTTAACCAACACTCCCATACCAACACTCCCATACCAACACTCCCATACCAACACTCCCATACCAACACTCCCATACCAACACTCCCATACCAACACTCTCATACCAACACTCCCATACCAACACTCCCATACCAACACTCTCATACCAACACTCCCATACTAACACTCCCATACCAACACTACCATACCAACACTCCCATACCAACACTCTCATACCAACAATCCCAAACCAACACACAGCCTCAGCAGGCAGACACTCGGCAATGAGAGGCGCTTGTCACACGGAAAGTTTGCGCCCAGCAGTCGGCGATAATAACACATTGACTAGCAAAACATAGGCCACGGTAGAGAAAACAAGGTAGAATCATTTCTATGGGGGAAATACACCTCCTTTTGTTCGTCTAGCCAATGGAGCAGCTTTATTGCAAGCAAACTTTATGACGTCACCATTTCGGCATGTCGTGAGGCCAATAGCGGTGCCAGATTTGGAATAGCAGTGTTGCCAGATGCAATATGAGCGCTGCTATTGGTTCGTTGCCATGACGTCACCATTACCACACGGTCGACGGAAAAAAGACTGGTTTGACTCTACCTTGTTTTTCTATCTTGACATACGCTAACTCGTGTGGAATCAAATAATTGTTAGCAAAGTCAGCTCTATTAAATTTACCTTTTAACTCATTAACTTTTGTTCCTTCATTTGGTTATGTCATTACCTTAATTTCATTTTTACACTAAAATGTTTTAGAAATGAAGATAGTGAAATGAATATAATAAATGCCCATTCTCTTTGTGCAGCTACACCAAATGCACCGAGTGTGTGTGTAGTTTATTGTTTATTGCCACTTATTGTCAAGTGCAAGTAAGTTAGTAAGTACTTGAAAAAGCAGAAAGATGTGACGATATGGTCACTTCTTTAGTCAATGGTCACACCTCGCCGTCTCACTCAACACGCAGAGTGAGAGTAAGCACTGCAGTCACGCCGCATCTCTACACTCTACACACAAAAGTGCTCACTTGAAATGCAATCAAAACTCATCGTCACCTCACTTAGAAAAGGATTCTTTACTCCAATCAATCAGGCCTGGTACACATCATCTTGTACATTGGTCTTTTAAATGCCTTATAACTAACACCAGGACCCCATGACGGTTACCCCCGGTCAAACCGGTACCCATTTCCGACACCTGGGTAGAGTGGGAATTGTGGCAGAGTTCTCCCTTCACCCAACGGGGAGAAATCACCGCGCGGCGCCGGGATTCGAACCGCCGACACCTTCCCGTGAAGGACGCGCTTTCAACCACTCGACATCAGTGACCACAGAAGAGTGTAATATTTTCTTTCTTCCAATCATGAACTATTGGCGTGGTTGTGTGCTGGACGGTTGTGGGAGAATTCCTCACCGCCACATCGATGGCGTGCTCAACACGGGCATAAATATTCACAGCCCTCTTCTAATTTTTCAGCACTTCATTAGAGGGATACGGCAAACGCTCTCAATTTCTACATCAACAAAGATGCCAGGAAATTTCTGAGCTCCCTCTTCACGCGAAGTTCCCTACAGTGTTTAGGTGCATCACGGTTCATCACCGACTAACAATATCTACAAGAAAAGTTACGATTTTCATCAACATAGTTTCTCTCCAAGTCTCAGCCTGATGAAATGAAGACCGAAATTGTGAAAAAGTTTCAGCAAATTGCAAAGGATTATTTTAATGATTGAAGAGTGCGAATTTTCCATTCTTTGATGAATTTTCGGTTCGGCGCTCGAATATATTTTTGCAACGTCAGGTCGGCCGGAATTTTCACGTGTTGCTGACGTAAATTATTTCGTTCTAGAAATTCGATACTTTTGCCTGTTCTTCACGAACTCTGAACTATTTCGGGAATTGTTTCTTTCAGTAACTTATTCTTATCTGTGAGCTGAGTACAATTTATTCTACACGCTCAGAACGCCAGGAAAATTAATATCTGGGAAACGAATTTTCTCATATTAAAAATGAGCAATAGTTCCTTAGATTATTTAATGAGTTCAAAAAGGCAAACGAGGCATTAATGAGTAGTATGGTTCATGGATGCAAATCTGAAAATTGAGCAAGATCTCTCGTGCACTCTGCCTATTGCAAGCTTTACGCATCAATTACAGTGCTCTGAAAGAGTGTCTTTCACCTTGAAAATACTTGTTTTGATACACAAAGTGCAAATTTTTCAAAAATAGGAGAGTGAAATTTGAAGAAAGTAAAATGTATAATTACATTTACATGATTGTAAATGAATTTTGAAAGACACATATGGAACAAACCAAAAGCTTTTCTTACAATACCCAAACCAAGCAGACCAAAAAAGTAAGCGGCCAGTGAAGACCTTCTCATTTATAGTCAATGGTGTGGTTTTTCCAGATCGAATATCCATTCAGATCGATTCAGCTCTGCTCCCACCAATTGTTATAATTTTTAACCACACAATCAATTTTCAGGAGAAATCTTGGCCATTTCCTTAAGGAAAGAGCTCCCAATTCCAGCAAACTTTCTGTTTTCTCCGGTGAATCTGACTATTAAAGTTGCACCAAAGATTCTCTATCTGATTGAGATCTCAAAATTGGGATGGCATCAATTGTAGCTTTTTTAAGCCAGTTGGCCCCAATATTTGCTCTATGTTTGATCTCGATTGTGCTCAAAAATCCAACGGTGTCTAAGACACAATTTCCTAACAGCATCTTCTAAATTAACCCCGAAAATCTCCTAGTAATCTTCTCCCATCATCGTCCCGTTAATTCTTTGAAAACTACCAGCACCCGCTGCACTAAATGGGCTCCATGGCATGAGTGAAAATCCTTCGTGTTTGACGATGAGGACGTTGTTCTTTGGGTTATTTCCACAAACAGTTTTTAGAAAATATGCTTTGTTTTATTTTGAGCCAAAATACTCGATTTTTGTGATCATAATTTGTTACTCTAAAAAGCAAAAAGCTCCTTAATGTTTTCTCTATCAATTATGAACTGCTCTTTAAGTGACAAGGTTTCAATTGCAGCGGGGACAACGTCCTGCCAAGTCAACCCTCTGCATCATGCTGGACGCTGCAGAGACTGACCTTCGCACCTGACTCGAGCAGTTGCTTTCGAATATTCTTACGGGTCAATTTAGTGTTCGCATGACTTGACCAGTGACTTTCCTGGTCGTCCTCGCGTCAGCTTTAGTCGTTAGGCAGGTTCGAAAGCGTTTGATTGAGCTGGCGGAGTTTCTGAACTTACTTAGAATATCAGCAACCATTGGCGTGGTAAAGTAGGATATAAGAAACTATTGACTGTGGTGAATTAGAATATTATGAGCTATTGGCCGTGGTAAAGTAGAATATCATGAACTATTGGCCGTGGTGAATTAGAATATCATGAGCTATTGGCCGTGGTACATTCAATCCTTGAGATATTTTTTTGATTGGGCAATCACAATTATAGGTTCCAATTATTTTAAACGTCACATGAACTGCTTTCTGTTCCTATAATGACTTGCGAAACACTGAAGTATCTTATTTTAGAAAATGACGGATGTACCCAATATTTTGTCTGATGGTGCTAGATATTAACTTCTAAAAATAAAATTCAAATACATTTTAAATTTGTTATCACCAGTGAGCCTTAGGATAAATAGAAAAATCAACGCAGCAAAGAATATCCTGATAAAAACAAACGTTTCGAACAATAAAAATCAATTTTTAATGCTTTGAAATACAAGAAATCAACGTTTAAAAAAGTATTGTTAAACTTGAATTCTTGCAAATGAACTGAAAATAAACATTTACATAAAACAAAAGTAAAATACTGTCTGTTTAAAGTCAATATTTTATTTTCGGTTTGTTCTGACGAATTCGAATTTTAAAAATATTTTTAACACGTTCAGTTCTTGAATTTCCGAGCACAGGAGATGGATTTTTATAATTCAAAACGTTGGTTTTTACCATGATATCCTTACCTTAGATGATTTTCCTTTTTATCACATAAGTGAGATTTCCCAGAAATCAGCCTATTTCATCTCCAGGGAGTCGTAGAAGTAGTTCTGCAATTGTAATGCTGATTTATAAGATCATCTGATTACTTTTTGGTACTGGAATTTATCCAGCACCAAATTTATCCGGTTTTTAGAATTTTGCAATTTCTTTCATTTTGCTTCACATGTGTCAGATGAAATTCACCACTAACATGTATAAAATTACATTATACGTCTTATTCTCGAATTTCCTTCTGTAATTATCAATAGCTTTCAATTATGAAAGAAACATAATATTTGAGGGCTTTGAACACTACCTGAGGCGCTGCACCCCCAGCTCAGCGCCGTCACCTGCATGCAGGCAAGATCCTTTACCATTCTGCCTGACTTCACAGTGAGATTGAAGAGATCGCTCTGCTACCAAGACTTATCCGTGAACTCACACTCCTAAAGATCAAGGATAAATAAGTCATATGATTTCTTTGCATGAATTAACGGCTTGCTCCACCTCTCCATTGAATTTGCAACGCTTGCTTGTAAAGGCTTAACCTGACATCAGCAGGAAACAAGAAGTCTACACAAGACGATCAATCGAGTAACGAAAGAGTGTACCAAATTTTGCACCAGCATTCGTGTATCTGAGCCGCTAAAATGAAACGCTAATGCAGGAGACTCCCTGCAAATTCAATGACTTGAAAGCGCCAACGCCTTGGTGCTACCACGACGCCTGCCGGGTGTTTAAGGACCGCATTGTGCCGGTGTCCTCCTCCCTCATAATTACGGCCCTGCAGGCGAAACAAGCCATTGTCCTCAGGTGATTAGCACGACAGGGCGTGCGTGTGTGTGTGTGTGAGGCATGAACTTCGAGCCACGAACACGTGAATTATTTGGCAACTGTAGGCAAGGAAGCGAACTCGTCCGAGCTGCAGGAGGCAGCGTCGTTGCTTAACTGGTTTGGAGGTGAAGGGCTGAGGGGAGCAGAGATAGTTTGCCCCAATGATACTGGCCTACTACTTTGCTCAGTTTGAAATGTCATTTATTCTAATGCATAAATAAATGGATGAAATTATTTTCATTTGCCTCCACTACTATAGCTCTATGATATTAGTGAAACAAATGCTCACATTGGTTGCCCTCGACGTCTTCCCCTGCTTTTTTTATGTATTATTTTCATTGAAAATCAACTGCTTTTGTTATTTTCTCAACATTTTCTTTCCCCCGCCGGCAAACAGTACTTGCGATACTTTATTAGATAATTTCTAACAGAGTTGAATTACTTAACGAATTTGAAGAAGTATTATTTGCTTTGTTTTACGTGTCTGAATTTCCATCTTACCTCCCAGATGCCCTGATATGAGGTCCTATTATTTCCGATGTTTCTTAGCAGCTTGAATGTTTGTAAACACTGACCGCAGTCACGTGGTGCAACTCACACGTGTGAAAATTGAACAAATCTTTCGAGAATCATTTGAATAGGTAATTTTTTCCGATATAAAGGATAAGCATCGCTGAACATGAGAATGATGTCATGCCCAAAATATTTAAAATTCACGATTAGAAGAAACTCGATTAGATCAACACGCATCCATCACAGAACAGACAAACAGGACTGTATTGTTGGGGTTCTTAAACTTCCGATTTTTCACATCCGGTCAATTTATTACGGCATTAAAAGCTCAAGTCTTTTTTTTCTCCATCTATTTCCTTTTTTTCGCTGAATTTGGTTTAAAATCCCGCATGTATTTCAATTTTTTTTCCATTCATAAAGACATCACATGTTCACCCCCATTTTCACATTTTCGCAATTTTTGTGCTATCATCTAATTCAAAGCCTAAAAAATGGAAAAAATCGTCAATAATAATTTCTATTGTCATACGAGTTACATCACGTAGATATGAAGAGAAATGGGTATATTTTTGAACACAAACTACTTTCAACAGGCGGAAAACTTTGATGTATTGAAATCTACGGACTTTACAACCAGTATTTAACTTACTTTTTGAAATCTTGTCTTCCATCATTGAGAGTGTGACTGATGGTCATGGCTGAAATGGAATGGGTGTCACCATACAATCAGACCGACGCTTAGGTATGAAACATTCCACGATATGCTTAATCCTATTTATTAAGAAATTAACAAATCAGGAAAAAGGAGTGAACTGCGTCCTAGGAAGCAAAAGATTTATAAAGAATGAAATGAACGAAAAAATTTCTTCTCTTTCTCAAGAAAGAAAACGATAAAAATGTCAACAAAAGTTTTGGAGATCATAACAAGCATAAACACACCCGGTTAATTTGTGTGCACACCCTAATTTCGTTGTGTGCAGTACGAGTACACAGCGACCGTACATGCTGTGCGCTTGTCACGCAATGCTTATCGCTCACTAGCCCTCCTGTACACTACTAGCCACACACGGTGGGTTGCGCAAGGCAAGGTCACATCAGAGTGCGCATGTAAGACCGTAAAACAAACAATTGACCATTTGAATGTTGGATTACACGCGTCATAAGAAAACTGACACTCAGTTGTTATCTATTGTTGATTGTTTCTGCAGCAATAAAACTGACGTAAATACACTTACAAAACATGAGCATCCTTGTTATTCTACCTTCCAAAATAATTAAATGCATATCTAGCAGTGAAATAATACTTGCTTTTATCCACAACACGACTTATTTATATGCAAGTTACACACAATTTTCATATTTATTTTGAATATGTAAGCAATTCCTTTTTAAAGGGGGCGCTCGAAAACATTAGTGTATCACAAATGAAAATGCTTCCAAGTTGTTTTGTTCCCGATGCGATGACCACCTCATACCGCCCTGGAGATGTCGGCTTCAGTCACATCATTCCCGGGACGTTTCGGCATCAGTCACACCATTCCCGTGATGTCTCGGCATCAGTCACACCATTCCTGGGATGTTTTGGCATCAGTCACACCATTCCCGGGATGTTTCGGCATCAGTCACACCATTCCCGTGATGTTTCGGCATCAGTCTCACCATTCCTGGGATGTTTTGGCATCAGTCACACCTTTCCTGGGATGTTTCGGCATCAGTCACATCATTCCCGGGATGTTTCGGCATCAGTCACATCATTCCCGGGATGTTTCGGCATCAGTCACATCGGTCCCGGTAGGTTGCGCAAGACAAACCCACCCTCAGCTCCGTCGCTGGCGAACTCTTCGTTCAAAACTTCCTCAAATGCACGGCGATGAGCGGTGTACGTACCTGCCTAGCAGATGTTTCATGACAGCAAATACGAACTAAACCAAAATGTTTTTGCAATGGAAAACCTTCCTTATGAAGTATCCATCATATCACATGTTTCATGATTATGATGAAATAGTGATGAAAAATATGTGCAAAGTTTTGTTGATTTTTGAAATGCAGTTTTGATTTTGTTTTGCGAGCCATGCATGATATCTGACCGAACATGACTGAGCATCTGTCCTGAGTCCTCAGATTAAACACCTCGAATTATCGAAAATGTAATGAGGCAAAACTCTGAGCTATTCGCACTGAAAGAAATTCTGAGCTATAAAAATTCTGGTTGCATTAGAATTGACTGCACAAAAACATGAGTGCAACAGTTTATCGAGTAAATAGGTGCACCAGACTTGGAAATTGCCTTCACTTTACTCGTTTCAAATATTTTATCGAGTTGTGGTGTCGAGTGTGCAGCCGAGCGTCAGAGCGCAGCGAAGCCGCGCTGAAACAAGATTCAAATTAAATAGAGTGCACACACACACACACACACGCACACACATGCAACACACACACGAGTTGCTGGGGCTCTCTCTGTCCACTTGAAACGCCTGGTCTGCACGACACCAGCTCACTTCAGCAGCTCACTTCAGCAGTTCACTACAGTAGCTCACTTCAGTAGCTCACTTCAGTAGTTCACTTCAGCAGTTCACTTCAGCAGTTCACTTCAGCAGCTCACTTCAGCAGCTCACTTCAGCAGCTCACTTCAGTAGTTCACTTCAGCAGTTCACTTCAGCAGTTCACTTCAGCAGCTCACTTCAGCAGCTCACTTCAGCAGTTCACTTCAGCAGTTCACTTCAACAGTTCACTTCAGCAGCTCACTTCAGCAGTTCACTTCAGCAGTTCACTTCAGCAGTTAACTTCAGCAGCTCACTTCAGCAGCTCACTTCAGCAGTTCACTTCAGCAGTTCACTTCAGCAGTTCACTTCAGCAGTTCACTTCAGCAGCTCACTTCAGCAGCTCACTTCAGCAGTTCACTTCAGCAGTTCACTTCAGTAGCTCACTTCAGCAGTTCACTTCAGCAGTTCACTTCAGCAGTTCACTTCAGCAGTTCACTTCAGTAGCTCACTTCAGCAGTTCACTTCAGCAGTTCACTTCAGTAGCTCACTTCAGCAGTTCACTTCAGCAGTTCACTTCAGTAGCTCACTTCAGCAGTTCACTTCAGCATTTCACTTCAGTAGCTCACTTCAGCAGTTCACTTCAGCAGTTCACTTCAGCAGTTCACTTCAGTAGCTCACTTCAGCAGCTCACTTCAGTAGCTCACTTCAGCAGTTCACTTCAGCATTTCACTTCAGTAGCTCACTTCAGCATTTCACTTCAGTAGCTCACTTCAGCAGTTCACTTCAGCAGTTCACTTCAGCAGTTCACTTCCGACGTTTCCTTCAGCAAATCACTTCCACTGAAATCTAAGACGTACACTCTTATCAGAGTTCCAAACAGGAATAAATATATACAGAATATTTCTTTTTACATGGTTTTTCAATGTTCTTCCGTTACATGTAGGTAGAATCCCCACGTGAAAAAATTCCCAAAATGATTTCCTCTTAAAACTTCTATTTTAGCTGCATAGCATGCCTCGTGAACGAGAAACTTAGATCTACATTCACTCGACACGCACCATTCCTGTTATCGCTGTCTGGTCTGCCTGGACTCTCGTATCTTTTAAATGCCTCATGTCTACACACTTGATAACCTGCGGTCAAGGTTGTTGACTGCAGTAGCCAACGCTGAGGTCCTCTTATGTTCAACCCTAGCGTACAAAAAGCACAATTATAGGTTGTACATTTCATCGCACGCGTGCCAGCTAAAATAAGTCAGGTGCTCGAGTCAGCAGTACGATACGAGGGCCAGTCCGGCAGACCTCAATTCATCGCACGCCTCAGGCAAGTTAAACCCACAATTTCCCGCTATCTTCGCACGACGATATCACCACCCTAAGGCCCATTTCACACTGAGCTAGCAAAGCAGCATCTAGCAAGCTCGCGTGAGCTATCTAGCAGATGGTCTGCGAGACTGGTAGGTAGGAATAGCACTCTCACCTCGCATGCTGGATGCTGGATAAAACGTGCGAGTTCAGTGTGAAGGCAACGGCTCGTAATAGTGCTATTCCTACCTACCAGTGTCGCAGACCGTCTGCTAGATAGCTCATGCGAGCTTGCTAGATGCTGCTTTGCTAGTTAGGTGTGAAATGGGCCTTACGATGTGGCCAGGTACTGCTGCCTCCAGTATAGATTGATCATCTCGTAATATTCTCGGTCCATGTAATGCAATATACTTTAATTACTGAAGAATGAAGTTTGTGCTTATCAGAGCATGAAGCACATTGCCGAAAGCCGCCGGAGTGAGCGCAACACATTTCCTCAGTGGTCAGGTGTGATGAGATAAAACGTCAGTAGAACATTGGTCAAATTATCAATAAAAAATTGTGCAATGAATGCGTACTTTGGTGATGTCTTTAATATTAGCTGGAGTCCTTATTGCTCAAATAAAACAGTGTAATCCCGCACGTCTCTAAAGTTAAAACAGATATAAATGTGTGAGCCATGAGGGCATCTGATTGTGACTGCATGCTCTTTCAATCGCGAGAGACGATGTTAACGCAAGGAGTCCTCAACTTTAGCTCAGAACTGTTGCATTGAAAATGAGCAAGGAAACATATGCACTTCAGGGACACAATCATATACACATACATGTACGGCACCAGTTGCTTTCGCAACACAAAGAAGATTTTTGACACATTATAGTTTAACTGGCCTTACATACCCTCGCGTAACGCGCAGTTTGGACATTAAGTTTTATTAGATCTGCCTCCATGCAGCGAAGCCAAAATGCCGTGCCATATCAGTAAACTCGCTGGTTGGCGGTTCTTGCCAGAAAACAGCGGTTAGGAGAAACGAGAGATGTCGACCTGATGGTTAGAGCTTCCTTATTATGTGCCTAGCACAAGGCCTTCAAAAATAATGTAAAAAAGATAACTGCTGTACATTAATTACACAATTTTCGCATAAAATTTGTATTTTATTTTGCTCGTATATTTCCTGTAGTTTAAGTCGTCATTAATAATATAAAAAACACAACAGATATGAAACAAATATCCCCAATTATTCTCAGCATCCCAGAAAAGTACATATGTCTGAACAGAAAATTTGACGTTTAAAGCTCAAACTGCGATTAATTTTTATTTTTGAAGTCCCCGAAATAGAAAACGTTCCATTCACACCCGCATCGAAATAAAATTACAATAACAAGTTCCGTGGAGCAAATCAGACATATATAAATGAAGGTTAAAAGGCTGTGGGCTAAGAAATAGGCTGCGCACTTCGAAATTTCGAGAGCACCCGAGACTGAACTGCATTTCGTGCAATGCGGTGGAAGCGCCTCTCCGTCCTGGCGCCTCAGCGGGCTGGTTAGGCGTGAACTGCCCCCTGTCTCGGGCTCCGGTCGCAGTCATCTCTTGCCTTCTGTTCCCGGAGACTGTCTTCTCTGCAGTGTCCTCTTGTTCTCTACATTTTGAGACATTGTCTCCGCTGCATTGTCCTCTTCTTGTCCTCTGCATTGTCCTCTGCGTTGTCCTCTTCTTGTTCTCTTCATTTTGAGACATTGTCTCCTCTGCATTGTCCTCTTCTTGTCCTCTGCATTGTCCTCTGCGTTGTCCTCTTCTTGTCCTCTGCATTTTGAGACATTGTCTCCTCTGCATTGTCCTCTTCTTGTCCTCTGCATTGTCCTCTTCTTGTCCTCTGCATTTTGAGACATTGTCTCCTCTGCATTGTCCTCTTCTTGTCCTCTGCATTGTTCTCTGCATTGTCCTCATCTTATTTTCTGCATTTTGAGACATTGTCTCCTCTGCATTGTCCTCTTCATTTTGAGATATTGTCTCCTTTGAATGGTTCTCTTCATTATTGTGTCTATTTACTCGTTGTGCGTCTTAGTTCTTCGACCTTCTTTAATTCGTTCGGGGATCGAATGTTTATATTTAAATTTCCAAAAATAGTTTTCACTGCCATGTTGCATGATGCTCTTACGGACCAGAGTTCAATATCATTGATCATACATTTTATAATAAATCAATTGCATTTTATGCTTGGAAATATTCGTATCTCCAGGGTGGCGCATAAGTAACGCGCTCTTTTAAAAAATTAATTTTAAATAAACCGTGAAAGGTATAACGATAGCGTTAACTGCAAACGATAGAGGAACTCTTGAATTTTATTTACATGTCTTATCCTGTCTACAGATACCCAGTGTATCTTGCGGTAATAAATCTTTAAAATTACCTTCAAAAGGGTGCGTTACTTATGCGCTACACTGCATTTGTATACAAGCATTAACATCTAATCATTGTCACAACACTGTCAATGCATAGCACCATCATGCACTCTCCATCACATCCTGCTCACGGGAACGTTTGCCAGATTACTGTCCATCACATCCTGCTCACGGGAACGTTTGCCAGATTACTGTCCATCACATACTGCTCACGGGAACGTTTGCCAGCGCCCGTTGCTCACGATGCCGTGTTCAGGTTGCGGGTGTACAATGTTCAATTTGCTCACAAAATCTTTTGTTATTTCTTACTCTTTTTCTGTACCGCAACTTAGACTTTTCAGGATCATTCTTCAATGAGCATCGCGTGTTTCCTTTCGTTCTCTCAAAAAGCTTTTTTCACATTTTGACGGACACCATTAGAAGCTTCTTTGAGGACGGTGGGCGACATTTAGCAAGAAAAGAACGCGGTTAGGCGCATCAGAATCGTTCTGTAACGAGCATCACGTGTTTCTTTTATTTTTTGGAAATCTTCTTTCATATCTCGGAAAATGCCATCAGAAGCTTCTTTTATTCTGGTGGATTAAATTTAACAAGAGAAGAAAAAAGTTTCGTTAAAGACGGCTCTTGATTTCATATCTGCAGAAATGTCAATCTCGTCTGGAAATTCGACCGACAACAATGCGTAATGAAATTTTAACCCTCATCTAAGCCATGTATAGATGCACATTCTTCTCTTATCTCATGAACTTCGAAAACGAGTCTAGAGTTACTAATCTGGTAAGTTCTCTCAGCACATCACTCAGGGCGTGCCTTATTACCCTTGATGAAGTTTTGGAGACATTTTATCGCATGTTTACATCCATGACTTGAACTTTTCACGGATGTTAACAACACAAATTTGGACACCAGAATGTATTTCCAAAGTTTCTCTGCATATGTGAGTGAGTGGCCATCAACCTCTAACTTTGGCACTTAAGTTATGCCAAAGTTGGAGGATACATCAAAATCTTATGTTAAAGGACGCAAATGAGGGATATATTAGGCGCAGTGAAGTAATTTAGAGCCGCTAGACGTGGAACACAGCTAAAGTAACTGCACGGACGATGCCTCTGGCTAGATGACCATGCACACTCGCGCCGTGGAAGAGATTCGAGGGAAACAGAAGAATTCATTTCTGAACATTTGGGGCCAAAAATCAAGTAAGCGAATATTAAAAATAAATGACCTTTTTTCATTGCGTTGATCTAGCGAACATGTGAAGACGTTTTGCATCCTACGCATGCTTCATATCTGCCCTCAGTTGTAGAATGATCACAAGATCAATGGAGTTACATAAGTTAGGAAGCATGAAAATTATTTTTGAAACAGAACTCTCACGCGACAAAGACAGAGGAACACCGAGTTTGATCACGAGATAGATGGAGTTAAACAAGTTTGGAAGCATAAAAACTATTTTTGAAACAGAGCGACGAAGACAGGGAAATGCAGGGTTTAAACATGTTGGGAAGCACAAAAACAATTCTTCAAACAGAACTTTCAGCGACGAAGACGGAGGAACGAACGCTCAACGTCCGGGGCTGGCGTGCGCAGTGCAGACCTCAGGGCCGCCTTCCGAGGCTGGGCGCCATGAAGGCTGCCTGACTTCGGCCAAAATTGTTGGTACTGAACAGCTGAGTGGTTTTGTCCGAGTGCCATGAGTGGAGCAGACAGCTGATGCCACCATCGAGTTGCTTACCAATCTACGGCCACTCTACACAAGTCAGCTCAGCTGTGTGGACAGTATGGAGTGGCAGCTCAGCTGTGGGGACAGTATGGAGTGGCAGCTCAGCTGTGTGGACAGTATAGAGTGGCAGCTCAGC
>JACJUY010002597.1:9233-20200 GCA_014220935.1 Platorchestia sp. MABIK | reverse complement strand
ACGCACCACCAGGCACACAACTGAACACGCACCACCAGGCACACAACTGAACACGCACCACCAGGCACACAATTGAACACACACCACCAGGCCCGGTTTAACGCGCACAAACATCTCCCCCAGGTATGCAATGTAACATGCATATGTACCACCAGGCCCACAGTTTAACTCGCACAGGCATCACTAGACACACAGCTCAGCACGCACCACCAGGCACGCAATTGATCACGCACACGCACCACGAGGCACGCACCACAAGTGGGGACAGACGCAGAGGACAAGGACGACCAGCAGCGCTGCAGAGATGCCGGAGAGTGGGGAACACGCCCTGTCCGCACCAATCACAGCCTCGCTGCGGCTTCGCTTTTTTGGACACCAAACTTAACTGGAATACAAAGAGTGTGCGGGGGACGCTCACGACCGTAACTCCTCTATGAGGAAAAAATAATTCTGGGACTTATTGAATTCATTATCTTGCTCAAGCGCTTTGTCTCTCCTCTGCTATTTCTCCGAATGTAGAAAATAGGTGATATCAGAAAAATAAGAGTAATACGAATAAAGGTGAAACCAGAAAAATTAAGGTGATTGAAGAAGAATACGAGCTATACCAGAAGAATGAATGTGATACAAGAAACAGATTACTACGAGATAATTTAAAGATTTTTCAAAAATTATGAAAATTTTTTGTGCTGAATGGAAATATTGAGACGTTAATGTCGACCCTCATCGTTTTTGAAGACGTGAAGGTGTGCGGGTGTTGGTGCCACGAGTGGGATCATTCAGCACCATGACATGTGCATGTCACAGTGATGGTGAATATTCTAATGTCATATTCACGACCGTGTGCTAGGGCACACAAAATGCCGAAGCATTTGATTGCCATAAAGAAAATAGCGCGTTTACCTTTTCATTGTGTTGACATCTTCTAATTTATATTTTATGCGTGAAATCATTTGTGTTGTGCAGAGCGCGTGTTTAGATACGCTGCACAGAGGCACATGGCGACTGTTAATTTTAAACAGACAATTACAATGGTTAATTGTAATTGCTGACAGTTATTCCAGTGTTGAGTTGACGTTACACTGTGTCGCACGTCCAATTTGATTCCACCCAATTTGTTCAACTGAAATTAATTTCTGTCGAGTTTAAAATGTTGCTAATTCGGTGTACCCTGAAGTGTATGTTGCTCTTGCAATTGAATTCGAGTAAAATAAATGAGAATTTCACTCTTACGCTCCTGAGTATTAGTCATTAAATTAAAACGTCAGCTTCACGCTCAAATTAATCGCGACACAACTTCTACGCTTTATTGCGAGTCATTCAATAACTTCCCACATCTGCCCTTCCAAATAAAATTCACCTGACGATGAAATAAAAGAAAATAAGAATGCATTGTAAAACGAAATGGAAGAGTGGGGTTCTTCGACAACGGGCTGGCGTCTATAAAACTTCCTTTTTACTTCGTCGGAGTCGTGGTCTCCCTATTTTATTTATGAGAGTCAGACCACAAGGTCTGCAGTGCTCGCTCACGCCTGTTTTGTGCGACTCCGGAGCTCTCTTTACTATCGCTCCAACAGGCTCGGGACAATAGACTTCCCTCAGTCACCCTCAAATGCAGGACGATTGCGCTCAGTCGAGAAGCGGCCTCCAAAACACATTGCGCAATGATTCTATGATAAAATTTCAAAATTTGAGTATTAATTTAGCATTCAAAACACGACATAGCGCAATGGATCTATGATAAAATTTCAAAATTTGAGTTTTTAAGATAGCATTCAAAACACGACGTAGCGCAACGAAAATTCACGACATTGCGCCATGAATCTAAGACGAAGTTTCAACACTCGAGTTTTCAAGGACTGACTCAACGAAAGCCCGGCACCTCAACACTCTCATTTTATTTCTTTGTTTCACTACGAAGGTTGTGGAAATTAGTCAGTAGTGAACCTCAGTTCGTCCCAAGATGGAAAAGAAGGGAGACCCAATATTGTCCATTTCCAGTGAGCGTCGCAAGTTTGACATGCATCGCACCTACAGGGGCATTAATTCTTGGCAACGGGCAGTCTTTCATTATTTGAGTGCGTCAGCAGTGGAAACAGGCTGCTTAATGAAACCACAACGGATTCTGTGATGCAAATCTGAAAAGAAAAGATCGAAACGAAGAAATGCGAGGCAACAATGTGCTGATCTGACGAGTACGACACAAAATTATGGTAGGAACAAAACAGGAATTAAATAAAATTTGTTTGTAACGATCACTTTCCATAACCTATGACAAAATAGAAGTCTTTGGGTAAGCAAATCACAAAAAACTCTTTCGCAGGTATTTTCTTCAGATTTCGTCCATGAACATAGTTTCATCTGCCTAACTACGCATCATATATTGCTCTAATGTTTCACAGCTGATGGCGCATTGACAAGAAAAAATTTACGAGCAGTGTCACGATCGATTGGGTGTTTGCTATCGAAATAAACATCTTTGAAAGTTCACAACGTCTGAATACATTCCATGTACATGCGTTTTAAAATTGAACTGAACAACATCCCATTTATTACATGCAAAGCCTGTGACGTCTGTAAGCAAGATTATTTCAATTCTGATTTTTTTTTCGTTGCGCTGCCGCTCTGAATGTCGTGACGAATGAACCGGAATCAACGGGCGGTGGAAGAAATTATTTACGTAAGTTGGGACAGCTAAGAATGTATTGATCTCTCCCTCCTGACCGCGGCCGCCTCACCACAGGTCCGGGCTTCACTTTCCCTGACTAAAACGGACAATTCTCAGCATTATTTCGGCGCAGCAATTAATGGAAAAAGGCTCAGTGAAAGAACTCCTGGGCAGAAGCATCTCTCCCTGATTTTTGGGGAGAGATTAACTGATTACCGTCATTCTGCGACCCTGGTCAGTCAAACCTCGCAGTCTCAGGAATTTTAAGAACACAACTAATGGGTCCAACTGAAAGTAATTACTATATTGAACTTTAATTACTTCAACGTAAATGGCATCTTAGAACAAGTACTACCTTTAACAATTAAAGCCTGTCGATACCCCACACCGATGATTGTACTTACGGAGTGGCTTTAAATATGCGAAGAAACCTAAACTTTTCGACAGGCATTGAAGTAAAAAAATTACGTTTCATTAAAATCAAAGTGTAGGAAAATGATAAATGAGTAAAATTAATAGTTATAGTAATAACAGTAACAGTAACAATAATGACAGAAACATTATTTACCATAACTGCATAATAGTGATGCAAACATTCTATGTATGCGTATCGAGACTAGATCACCACAGGGCTGATGTTGCGCAGTCCTGACTCGTTGCGAGTTGCGCAGGTCAGGACTGTGCGAGTTGCGCAGGTGTGCGGCAAGCACACCTGAGCTACATCAGGCAATAATTCGTGAAATTTTCACAAGCTTCAGTTTCCATATCATTACTGAGTAATGCTTCGAAAATAACTTTATAATGATACTTACTGTCTCTCTGTATCAAGTGTGTTTTCCTCCAGAAATATTCAAAAATGTTTTTTTTATCGGTCATTGACACAACGCACGACTAAAAGATAGAAATTGGACTGCGCCAGTTATTGACGGCAAAAAGAATTGGGATTGTTATTGAAGGCAAAAACTCAGCGATGAAGTCTCTGATGTGCTGATGCTGTTTTGCGACAAATGCAAACACAAAACAATTTAAATGCCGGCCGAAATCTTGACTAAATAAATATTCCCGAGGAAATTGGCGCTCCCGAAGCTTGCCAGAAGCAAAAATCTGCAGCCGCGGTTCACCAAACTTGCTATTTTCACACGAGCCGCGACGCTCGCTTTTCCCTTGCAAATAAGTCGCTGCGAAGGCCAAGTATAAACAACGAGCTTTGTAGCAGTCGAGAACTCTTTCGCAAAAAAATGCGTGCTACTGAAACGGGATAATTCAGCACAGATCCCTACGCAATCAATACATGCATCTTCCTCGTCAATTGTCATTTGTGATGGTTACAAAACGCCTTGATATCGAAATTATTACAGCCCAAATCTCTGTATCACATCTATCCGCATTTCGCAGAACCGACATCGAGGAAAAAATTGAAGTTTGTAGTTCAAGGGAGCTGTTTCTCCAAAAGTGAAGCTCAAAGATGTCATGGCCCAGCAGAATTACCAAAGTAGTGAGTATGTCAAGGAAGAAATAAGTCTTGACTTTCTGTGATGACTTAGAGAAAACTCGATTTATATATTCAAAGATAATTTTGGCATACTCGTGCACTCTCGAGAATCTGCGACTGCAATCAAGGACCTCGTGATTTGAAGAATTTAAATAGTACGTGCAATTTATCTTCCGCAAGTGATGCATCAAAAAGAAAATGACACAATGCCATTGCAATAAACAAGTTTAAAGTTAGCTTCTTCTTTGCTCTAATAACTACAGCAACTGCTAAGAAAATTGCTCAAGGACTTCTGAGGNNCTAAGCTCGGGGATTTCTGGGCTGGTCCCTAAACTCAGGGATTTCTGGGGCTGATCCCTAAGCTCGGGGACTTCTGGGGCTGGTCCCTAAGCTCGGGGACTTCTGGGGCTGGTCCCTAAGCTCGGGGACTTCTGGGGCTGGTCTCTAAGCTCCCTAAGCTGAAGGGATTTGTTGCTCATCATGTACTCGCAATATTTGAGATTTAATTCCAACACATTTCAACTTTGTACCGATATGATCTTCAAGTATTTCTCTCTATTAAGAATACTTTTATTGTCACATTTTTTGAAGTAATCAAGATTCATCTTCATCATCACAACTCGACCAAATCTATGTAGAAGGTTCTGTGGGGAGCTAATTTCTACCTATTTTGTGGTCGGGCAATCTTGAGCCCTTGGTGATAAATACTCACAAGTCTTGTAAAGTTAGCACTAATCCGAGGAAAGAACTTAACGTGGGGCGAGAGGAAAAGAAAATGCAGAGAGCTCGTTGCGCGTACTGCCTCTCACACGAGGGCACACATCAGGGCTTCTTTTCCTGGCAGCGGACGGCGATGCTCTCGTGGTTTTTCTTATTTTCGCACCAAGTGAAAACCTCGTCTCAATAAACTCCGTGGGAGTCCATTCATACTTGTAATTATATCATTTTGAAACCAACTCGACTAGGTGTTTGAATTACTTCAAATCCCTATGATTACTCAAATCACTTAGTCTTTCTCCTGAGATTGTAATTACGTATTTCACCTTTTGCTTAATTACAGAAGTGTTCTTGGCGTTTCCAAATCTTCCAATTCTCCGGATCTGCTACTAAAGCTCGCGATTTCGAAACCAATTCGACCGGGAGTTTGGATTAATTCGAACACTTATCAAGTATCAAGAATACTTATCAAGTATCAAGAATACTTATCAAGTATTCGAATACTTACTCAAATCAAGGTTTTCTCCTTCGAGACCAAATATAGCGAACCAATGTTACTTGAAACAGCTCATAAGAGAAATTGAAACAGTTTATAAGATAAAGATATCATCTTCAGCATATTTTTCAATTGTGTTGCTCCCGTGAGGTTTACGAGTCTTGACTTTGATGAGCTACCTTAACTGAGTAAGAAGCGTCTCATTACGCTAGCGAGATCACAAGGATGACAGAGCAGCGGCAGCAAAGCAAATAAAGTTTACTTCTACGGAAGAATCACCGAGTTCGTGGAAATGAAAGTCATAGAAGTAACTCTGCGAGCTAAGTCATTTACGGCGCGCGTAGAGGCAGAGGCAGAGTAGACTCTGACATTCGAGAACAAGTTAACCTTATCTGTAGGTTGTGGAAGGGTCTGCTCCGCGCCTCAATTTGAGACTCGAGTGTTGATATTGTGCTCGTCTGAACTGTGAAGTGCTTTAAGTTCTAAGTAATGATTTCACGGATATATTGCTGTAGCAATAAAATATATTTATTTCGCGCGCTTGTGTTCCTCTAAAGCAAAATATAACTGTGCTGCATGGTCAATAATATCATCATGTTAGTGAATATTATGTAATATCAATACTATCTTCATGTTAGCTAATATTGTATCATACCAAATATCATCATGTTAGTTAATTTTGCGTAATTTCATTAATATCATCATGCCAGTTAATATTATGTAATATCAATACTATCATGTTAGTTAATATTGCATAATATCATTAATATCATCATGCCAGTTAATATTATGTAATATCAATAGCATCATAATATCATTTAATATTATATGATGTCAACAATATCCTCATGTCGTTAACGTTGCACAACGCCAACAACACCATCACGTCAGTGACGCACCTCCCTGCATGCTGGCCACATGCCCCACATACCTGAAGTCCATTCACAATTTCTCAAGAAAATCCAGGAGCGAAGTGAGTGCCGCGCTAACGAGGCGCTCTGCGAGATCTTCGACAGACGAAGCAACAAACCTGAGAGGAGCAGCGGCCGCTGCCTCTGCGTACTTGGCAATCGATAATGTCTTCTGACGAGGCCCTTGTATGCCTCCAGTCGCCTATCACTGAGCGAAAGCCTCGTGAACCTCAGCTTGTGGCGACCTGCTTTTTGCTTTTGCTCTCATTGCTCCCCCCACACACCAGCCACGCATTGCTAATTGAGCTCTGTCATTCTAAGTGATCTTCCTAGAATGTTATTTTAAGAAGACCCTCCATTCTGTTTTTGGCCTCTTTGCTCACCACGCACCAGTCACTTAGTGTTAATTATACTTCGTTATTATGAATGATCTTCCTAAACTATTATTTTGACACCAGCCACTTGTTGTTATGTTGTTTATTATACTCCGTTATTCTGGATGATCTTCCTGAAATTTTATTTTAAGAATACCTTCCAATCTGTTTTTGCTCTCTTTGCTCATCACGCCCCAGCCAATTTTTGTTAATTTTACTCTGCCATTGTAAATGATCTTCCTAAAGTCTTATTTTAATGATACCCTCCTTTTGTTTTTGCTCTCATTGCTCCCCGCCCACCAGCCACGCATTGTGAATTGAGATTCGTTATTCTGAATGATCATCATACATTCTTTTACCATTACAGTGCTATTTTCAGGACATGTGAAAATGTTTAGCACGCAATGGTTGCGAGAGCTCACGCAGAATTGGGCTGTGGCAGCACCGTACACATTTCTGTGAGCTTGAAACACATAGTTTAAATAAACGAAATTTTGAACAAATTAAATTCAACAAAATGTTAAATTAATTTTTGAACGGACAAGATTTTGTTTACTATAAATCACTCAATAACATAAACTAATGACAACTGAAGATGGTCGCGGATAAAATAATGTACTACATTTTCAACTTGCAAAAACCTCGAATTGCGCAATTATATTTTGTCTGTCTAGATATCATGAACTCTATACTTCGAAACTAGGCCAACAAGCATTTCAAATAAAAAACGACCTAAAAACATAAAATTAAATGTTAGTTAAAAAGTTGATTTGGTTCCATACTCTCATGAACACAGAAGAGTTCGAGTGATGAGCGGTAAGTATCCAAGTGATTAGTGATTAGTGATTTAATAGCATTAGTGATCTGTTTTATTGACATTAATTACTTGGACATTCCGTGCAAAGATCACTGGTTTGAATTATTTGAACAATAAATTCTATTAATATTTGGTGTCTCAAATAACGTGCAATGTAATGGATCAAAACATATCTCATTGAGTAAGTAAGTTTCCAATGTGAAAAATGCTACTCTACTTCATTCTTTAATCATGTAAGCACACACCACTAACTCTTGATGACGGCTCTCAACTATTCAACTGATCAATAACGTCCGGATTTTGAATACAGAAACTACGCAAGCATCAAGGCATGGACAAGCTGATATAGTCATCGATTGGGGAGAGAAATATTCCGCAGCGTTATATTATTTACGAGGATTATTTCTCTGACCCAAATTACCGCAGAGCCGCTGCAGGTCTCTCGGCAGTGAACCAGCGTTCTGCCTCTTGGGGCTCCACAGGCTAGAGAAGGGCTTCTCAACCGTACCCCTAGAGGTACATTTAACATACCTCATAAGTTAAAATGTACAATGTATATTTATATACAAACGCATATGTATATAATTATTGATCATTAAGTGTATTTTTATTGTTTCTAAAACCTTTATTTGTGCTGGGGGTACATGAAGATACATCATTGAGCTAAGAGGGCACACGACGATAGAAAGGTCGAGAAGCCCTGGGCTAGAGTATGTTGCTGGAAGTCCACTTTTGAGGGGTGACAACACACCGACTCACCGAGCTTTCCAAGCACAAGTATTTGGAGTGGTGGTTTTATAATCTTGTAGTTCTTCGAATGAATCTCGGAACAATTTAACTCAGGTTTTAGAAGTAAACTTTTCACATGATTTTACGTATATGTGCTCATCGTCTTTTAATCGGAAAAGAGTTATTATAAAAATAACCTTTCTTAGATGAATCAAATACGCATGGCAGTGCGTGAGAAAATAAATTTTCTCATCTCTAATAAGTCTGATAATTTCACAGAGGGCGACACTTGGGATGCGTTTCGCTAAACGTTTCTCTACAAAGTTAACAGTCAAGCTCAAAAAATATAAATCTCTTGTTATTGCGCGATAAAGGATGTAGAGTGCAAAAAAAAATGTAAAATCACTTGTTAAAAATCCCTTATGAAGGATTAAATCCCTTAAAGGATGTTTGATAAGTTTGCAGCGAAAAGAAAGTAAACATGAAAACTTCCCGAGAGTTCGCTGCTGAGAGGCAGAGCGGTGGCGCGGAGTGACGCAGCCGGGATGCTGTACGCCACGCATGCTCTCGCCAAACGTAACAAAGTGCTCAAGTAACTCGCTTTTTCCTACGTAGATTTAGACTTACGAAAATTTTGAATTCGTAAATTCTAACGTGAATTATCACTTTAATATAAATTTAAATTCTCCCAAATGTGATAGTGTCATTCTCAGACATGCACCTCGTATCATTGAATACTCGTCATGAAATTAGTCTTTAGCTTTATATTCTTCTAAAATTCTTCTTTTAAAATAATTTCCAAAAATCAATTTTCCTAGTGAACGGGAAGACCTACAATATAAAACAATTCCCCTTCTAGAGAAAGACATCCGTAATACAGGCCCTAGTACAGTTCATCATTTCGCTTCAAAAATGCACACTCCAAAAACTTTTCTACAACATAAGCGAGCTTATCTGCAGCAAAAAATTAGAAAAATTAACACTTGCTCAAATCTGTGTTCAATTGGCTCATAAATGATAGGGTCACATATGACATCGGCTTGGCTGCTCTTGGGAGACAGAAAAAAGAAAGAAAACAAACATAGCCTCCAAATGTCAGCACGCCAGAAGCGTCGCCCCACAAAGTACAAAAGTTTGTCAACATTACATTTTTTATAATATCGGCATCAAGGTGATGAGGGAATAGCCAGAAAAATGGACACGGTAACGAGACATAATTCAAACTAGGCACTATTTCTTATAAATTATTTAACGTAATAAGAAAATCTCTCTCTCAAGTGAAAATGTGAGCCCGAAGAACATGAAGAAGAGACAGACCAAGTCTCTGTCTCTCACCGCCAACACCACAAAAATTCTGCGCTCTGACGGAGACGAGGGCGAGGTTCCAGTGGCCGCTGTAGACAGCACTGAATTTGTGAGTAATATCAGGGATATCGTAAAGCCAAACGTGCACTCAGCTGACTCTTCGGTTCCTCGACGCTCTTATTTTCCTTTGGAATTGGTTTTACCTCTTCAACGCCCGAGAGGACTCTACAGTCCTCTTTCGAAAATATCCTCAACATGTATTTTTCGGTAAAATAGTTCCCTAGTGTGTTCTTTGGAGTTCACTGCCGAGTGGCAGTTCCTTCCTCATCCTGATATCGGTGACTGTTTGATACCAGATCCAGTTTAGTGACGGTGATTGTAATAACGGCAAAATGAGTACAAAGATCCGACTTTAAAGAGTTAAAATAGCTGCACCCAACGGCCGCCAGCGCTCAGTTAACACTTTACGTATATCAGATGTACTCACAGACGGCAGACAGGCTATGGTTGGAACTCCATTTGAGCTCTATTTTGACCAGAAGGATTGGTTCTTCCAATACGTTCACTTTTGATTGTCATGTTCAAGCGCTTACAGAAACAATGAGTCAAAAATCTAAGACTAATTTGAATTTTTACAGAAATACCAGGATTATTAAAATTTTCGATGGTTTATCAGAGTCGTAATCAACGTGTGCCCCCGGTGGCCACGGAGGGTATATTTATAATGATGCAGACCGACCAGTAGTCACAAACTCAATTTTAATAAATACAGACTTGAAGCTAAATAAAGGCACGATCTAGTTAATGTTTGTCATTTTCAAAATTACTTGCTACAATTGACTTTAAATTTGAGTTGAATGTTGAACTTCAGTTTAGCCAATTACTGTGGTCAAAGTGTTCACGCCGGAGGGCGGCAGCACTCCTCCGCTGCTGCTCGCAAGGCCGAGCAATGAGGGCCGACACGTCACTGCCCTCATTGCTGCCAAAATTAGGTGGGTGAAGTAGTGAACAAAGTGCACTGTGCGCATGGTTCAGTGCCATTGGAATTCGAGGTGCTACGTGAAAGCAAATACCTTGCTTAGCTTTCTTCATCATTATTATTAGTAAAACAAATCTGGCGTGTTTCCTAAAACTACTTTAATTTTGTGAGGTCTTCATAGTTATTCGTCGCGTGTTCCACAGCAAGTATTACCGCCTTCTCCCAGCAGAGCTGGCAGGTCCACCTCAGATCTGCGGAAGTGAGAGCAGTGGTCACCGTGGCCGAGTGGTTATGAGAAAACCCTTCACGGGAAGATGTCGGGTGTTCGAATCCCGGCGCTGCAGTAGCACAGCAGCAGCACGGCAGCAATACGGCAGCAGCACGGCAGCAACACGGCAGCAACACGGCAGCAGCACGGCAGCAGCACGGCAGCAGCACGGCCGCAGCACGGCAGCAGCAGCACGGCAGCAACACGGCAG
>JACJUY010002596.1:89990-103347 GCA_014220935.1 Platorchestia sp. MABIK | reverse complement strand
TTCCCTATTGTTACGTCAATATTGTACTTCAGCTAATTTACATGTCTGTTTGTTCAATTTTATAAACGACATTCCTATAACTTCAAAGTTAAATATCTGGAAGAGTTAGCATTTGCAAGCAAAATGTCACCTGTATAAAAATGTCTTCAAATGTACACTATTACCTAAATTTAAAAAACTGTTGACAACAGTAAAATCAATATTGACCTTAATTTCTTCTGGAGTTTAAAATGTTTTTGCAATCTGGTAACCAAGTATTAGCTATTAGTAAATCATTGTAAGACATTAATTTGCAGATCTTAGATTTTTGATGAGCACATTCACAACTAACTTTGGCACCAAAGCTGTTGCTGATGCAACAACATATCTACTCTGGCTTATGTATCAGCTAGCATCACCTCAAGTTCAGTTGGGTTAGGCAAAATATGATGAGATACAGTTTAAATTTCACCTCACTTTCATTCAAGCCTTTTTCAACTTCAGTTATGCATTTAACAAATGAAATATAAGACACAGGAATAAATGCTTGCTGACATAACAAATACCTGCACAATTGCTTATTTGCAACAGTTTTTCACTTTCGACTTGAAAATATAAGTGAACATCTGTTGAAATATTTCATGAATCATTTCGGAAATGCCACAACTGTAATTTAACCCAAATTTGATCCAACCGTTTGAAGTTAACATGAGTAAATTTTTAAGATTAACCTAAATAGCTCACTCAGAAAATAAAAACATGAAGCTTTATTATGTAACTGTTAAATTTTCAACCTCATCAGACTCAATTAAACCTAAAGCTATCAAATTCTTCATCTTTCAACCATTTTGGTCATATCCCGCAAAGTGATAATACTAAATATAGAATAAAATGATTTAAAATAGACTAAATTTGCCGTTACTAACAAAACATTTACATACACACACATATATTATATAAAACATATAACACACACAGTTGAAAGAAAAGTTTTTTTTCAAATATAACTCATAATTACAATTAATGCAACTTACAGCACCAGGGATACCACCGGGGTCATCCAGTCTAACTGCAGAGGTCATAATATTCCTTCTAAGTACAGACAATCGACTAGCAAGCATCTTGGCGAGAGTACGCAAATACTTTTCGTAAACTTTGCAACAAGCCCGGCTGATCGGTATGAACGATGAAGCATGATGCCAAGGTTCGCTTTTCACCGTCGATAATTCTCGTATTGTCAATGAGTGGAGTAGAGAAGAAGAAATGCTAAACTTATGTTATTCAGTGAACTACAACAAAAAAAACATATAAAGAAAATTGAACATTGAAGAAAGTGGAATATGAGAGTGGAAGTTCATGGGGATTTGAAATAATTGTCTGCTATATCTGACTGAGAAAGATAAGAGCGGACGCGTCATTTAATTTCAAAATGTCTGAAAAAAATTATTAACGCTATAAAATGAAACTCCAGGTATTTCCATAAATTTCTACATATATGATCTTTTTGGTATTTTGGTGCGTAATTTCCCCTATGTGGTCACTGGGGATCTGCTTGCTTAGTTGGTATCATAGATACCATTGAAATGAAATAAAAAAATCTGGCATCAACTCACTTTTGTTTATGAATCAAAACTGTTGTATGAAAATTGAATCCATTGTTAAAAAAATGTAGCTTATCTATGTGAAAAGATTTGACAATTTTTTCAGAAATTTCTTGGCTATGATAATTAAATAAAATTACACAGTTGTTGCTTGCTGGGTGGGTGTGCCTGTGGCGCTCAAAAGGATGCTTGGTGATCGTATCTTTCATACGAGTTTTACCAATGAATAAGTACAAGAATATTTTATTCGAGGCTACTATTAGGATGGATATATTTGTTTGTCATCCACATTTAGAAGATTTTTCTAAAGAAAATATCCAATCCCGTCATTTTTGACGGGTCGTGTACACTACTGTAGGACCATCATAAAAGAATATACAGTTACAAACAAATTCATGTATTCATAATGCATCATATTGCCGAAATACTTTTAACAAAATGAACATGCATTTAGGCTAGTTTCATATAGTTTTTGCCCGACACCCCAAAACATTTTTCAACAACGTTATAATTATGACTAGCAGATTACTGTCGCTTTGTGTTTACATGAAAATCTCTACAGAACAATTGTAGCGCATTGGTCAAATTTTTGACGCCATATACTAGGCAACTATATATTATAGATCATGTAGTTGACGCGCATTTCGCTAATCCAAGAAATGAAATCTACTTCAGCGTTTCCCACATTTTGACTACTGAAACGTGAAATACCTCCAGCCATATAACCGAGTTACCATAGTGTCTGCTGTTGCAATCAACACACGGTGTTGTGGCGCACTGCTTACTGAACAATGTACAAGGAATCTCGTCATATTAATCGCCGCAGTGTGTGTTTCAAAAAAGCTCAAACGAATTTCGCATACAACTTTAAGCATCACCACGCACCTGTGCGCACGGAAGACTCCTAATTTTTTTACGCAAAATTGTTGTTTAATATGGGCTACAAAGAGCTGAAACAGGGTTACAAAGAACTAAAGTAAATATAGAGTGGTGCAAACGTCACTTTACCAGTTTATTGAACTGATAATTGTTAAAATTTTGATAACAAAATGTTTTAAATCTGTATAATCGATACCGGATGAAACTGGAAGATTTTCGATTTCACTTCGTATACAACGCATTTTCATAGCTATAATATTTGTCGTGTCATAAATGTTCATAATGGTGAAGTGACTTTTGCGTCACCATATACGACTGAGAAACTTAAGGAAGCCCATTGTTTAACGTTATATCAATCGATCTTTTATACCATTTCAAGTACGGTGATAGTCTTCTAACCTTATAATGCCCGTTGTGTATTTAGTATTTTGATATTTGTTTGGTGTCCGTTTCTTAAGAAACACAGGGCGTATATCTGTTTGCTTTCCGTTACACTTTTGCCTGAGTTTGCGGTATCATGGATACCGAATTCCTCAGTGTAACATCAAAAGATCGCCTTTACATGCCTTTATATGATTGAAATTTAATCAGGATAGGTTTGGTTAGGGTATATTAGTTTAGGGTAGGTTAGCATAGGTTAGGTAATGTTGACGGAATTTTTTCACGGGTCCACCTAGTTTAATGATGACTTTGTTCGTGGAATTTCCACGAGTCGAGATGCTACCGAATAATACCCTTGATTTATTTGTTGTCTGCTTCTTCCATTTCACTGTCACGCTCATAGGATAGTTATAATGACAGTCTCTGTGATACGAGTTTCACCAGCGCACAAGTACAATAGGATTTTTTATAACGGGCACTGTTAGGATGAATATATTTGTTTGTCTTCCACATCTGGAAAATTTGTTCAAGAAAGGTATTGAATCCCGTCATATTTGACGGGCCGTGCACACTAGTTAATAATACTTACTGTCGCCGTACTTGATAAGGTATAAAAAATTGATGAACGACGGACAATGATTGAAACAAAAGGGATAAATTGCATACCTTCATTAGTTCACCAGATGAGAGCAAAGCATGAATGGCATTAAAATTGTACTCATTTTATAGACAAACATTATGACGCTCTTCGTGCTTACAATTGATAACATATCTCTAGTAATGCATTTTTGCGGCATTAAACACATAAACACGCATGGACATTATCACAGACATAATACGTTCGCTGCAGTCGTACATTAGATGACAGCGAACTAAACAATACACCAGTTAAATCAGCAACTACACTACAGTTGAACAAACCCGAATTTGTTCGTTTTGTTCCATGCGATTGTGAACAACACAGAAATTATAGCGTAGAAAGTTTCAAACAACCCTTTTTAAAAATTCATGTCACCTTTTTTTAGTGTTCACAAATCGTACTATGAACTAAATAAATGCATAAAAGTTATAACCTTACAAAAAAGAAACATGAGCTCTTTAAAAACAAAAGAATTGGGGGTAGGGCAGACAAGAAAATTTTTGGAAATGATTAGACACGAAAGCAATCCTGGGCAGACAGAAAAAATGGCAGTCCAGTTCCATGCTTGAATGGCAACAAATGCAATTTTACTATTTTTGATCCTTAGAAATTCTATTATCGAGCACGGAACGAACCCTACTATTTTACAACTCGGTTTGACCATTTATGCCATTGGGATAAAGAATACAAGTACTTCCTTGCTACATTTCATCCGATTGGACAACGGTGATATATTCCATGAATTCAGGAACGACCAAAAACAAAGTCGGTTTCCATGGAGCGCTAAGACAAGTGATAGCGATAGACTCTTTCTTCAGACCTGGTCAGTCACTGTGAAGACGTCAACAAATGCGTCTGCATCGGTCATGCAGCACAGAGCAGCTAGAAAATAACACTCCCAGCTTGGCCAGATGCTTTTTTTGTCTAACGTTTCACAGGATGTGCAGTCCAATTGAAAATGCAAGTTATCCCATTTGGTACCACTGTCCAATTAATAGTACAAAAGAAATTATACACGTGCCTAGTGTCCAAATTATAGGACAGTATATATTTCGGTTTATAGGTAAAATAAGTAGCTTTTGTCATCCAACTCGTTTTTTCTGATCTATTTTTATTCACTATATGAAGTTCCAAAGCAATACTCAAAAATTCAGGTACCATGTGACTTTATGGGTTAAAATCAGTTGAATCTATGACAAATTTTTTTTCACAAGTAATTCATTTTTTAAGAACGTGCCTTCAGGGAGAGAAAGATTTTCCCAGTCATATTAGATTAACTCAAACTGTCAGTCATACCGCGACGACGACGTTAATCGGTTGAGAATCGGAACCACAGCATAAAAAGTAGCTAATTTTGTAGCGTGGGAGCTGAGGTTACCACATTTTCCTAAATTCCTCGATACACACTCACGAAGACAGGTACTAGTAAAAGTAATCCTTTACCAAGAGGGCAACAACAGCCTAACTAGAATAAGAAGCGGCAAATTAGATTATAAACTAGTTTAAGCCTCCCTACTGCAAGAAAAATATTTCCAAGGAAGGACGAAGGAAGGCACCATTTAGAATGGAATTCACAGAACGGAGAATCTCTGGTCACGATGTGTCCTCCTCACACCCTGCGCATTAATACAGCAAGATCGAAAGAAGTTTATAAAATAAGGTGTAAGAAAGTAATTAAAAAAAATCCAGCAGTGTACAGAGAAAAGACGGTCTGTAATAAAACAACAAAAGCTACTGTACTTCAACAAAAGGAAAGCCTACCTAACCTTCAGCTCGGAAACTCTCACCTGTAGACCGTAGATAGTTTCATCTCTGTTAGTAGGATACTTTAAAAATAACACGGCAATTAATTGTTTTCGTGGCGTTTCTATTTGGGAAGCACTGTACCAGTGATACATTGGTGTCTATTTATAATCACCAGAGTTAAGAGATTTTGTTTCCCTGTCTCATTATTGCCAGTAGAGAGAGACGTTTCCAAAATACGCCGAAAGACATTCCTCTCCTAAACTAAAACATTCTAGAAAAAATAACACTTATTTCAAATACATTATCTACCACAACCACGAGTGTGGAGAGGCTATTTCAAGTCAAGTTAGCAGCAACACACGCAAATAAATACAACAGGACTACGTTACAAACGTACATCAAGTCAATCTACAAATGGTGAACGCTCAACATAAATTTTCTACAAAAATAAATAACCTTGCCAATAACGTTAGCTTCAATCGATTTTCCAAAACAAAATCCATACGCTCAATGAAGGGTTTCTTAAAACACTACAGAAATTATATTCGTATCGACACCTACTCAGAAGCTTTACATGAAAACAATGTTTTATTTGTACGGACTAACATGGCAGTGAGCCTTCAAGACACAAGCTCATTTTTCCATTAATGCTACAATTTACAATTCACACACAAAATTTACCTAAGTCAACACTGGTAATTGGATGTTGTTATTGTGTCCAGTTCCAGGAAATAATTACTTAACCTTTTATAACACATTATACTTCCCGCTTTTTTCAGTACGTTTTCGACGGCTATCTACACGCCTATAAATTGGTTCCCATCGTCGCCTGAGACTTCATAGAGACTGACTATAATAAATGTTCTCTTGGCACAGTTCAATGACAATAACGCAATCAATCATAATTATACGAATTCAGGCTCAAAAGAGCGTTAGAGCATTGTGAAGGAAGTGGAGCACTGAATCGGCTGCTCTTCCAGATGTGATATTTTGCTCATGGTAGAATGGCATTTGGTGTGTGTAACGGGAATCGAGAAATTAAACGTAGTCTTACACATCCCACAACTAAAAACAGACACTGATTCATAGAGCAATGCGAATTGTAAGATTCAATACTTCGTCTCAAAATACTTCATCATGAAAATTCCGAGCTTGGCGAGTGGCAGACGAGCGCGTGTCCACAAGACTTTAAATCATTTGTCCAAAAATATTGCATCCTGAAAATACCGAACATGGCGAGTGTCAAACGAGTGCGTGGAGAGCCCTAAATTTCAATTTATGAATCCAAAAATACTACATCTTGAAGATGCCGAGCTTGGTGAGTGTCAGGCGAGCGAGTGTAGATCCCAATACTTCAATTCATTTTCTCAAAAAAACACAAGCCTTCAATTCATCTGTCTCCAAATATTACATCCTGAAGATGCCGAACTCGTGGGCGGCAAACGATCGCGTGTTGAGCACAAGCCTTCAATTCATGTGTCCACAGACACTACATCCTGAAGATGCCGAACTTGGTGGGCGGGACAGGCGCGTTGAGGGCAGCACAGAGCGCCATGCCGAGCACAGGGCGCGTGTCCACGGGGTCGATGACGCCGTCGTCCCAGAGACGGGCACTCGAGTAGTACGGCGAGCCCTCGTGCTCGAAACGCTCGATGATGGGAGCCTTGAGGGCCGCTTCTTCCTCGGCGCTGAACTGCAACACAAATGTGATTACCACCGAATCAGTGATGTGCGCAATGATTTTGTCTGCAGTTTTTTAGTTACGAAAACTATCGAATCAATGACGTCCGCAATTATTTTTTCATGTTTTCTAGTGCTCTACAAAAACTGACACGCTCGTCGGTTAAAGAGCGTGTACGTGAAAAAATCAAAATGACTTTAAGAAGTAATGGAAAAAAGACATGCTTACTAGTAAATTGTTGAAAATGAAATTTTCAAGTAAAAGTTATACTACAATAAAAATTAAAGAATAAGTATAAATTATATTTTATGATTATAGCTTGTCTGAAAATTCCGGAAAAAGAGCATACCGAAACAGAGCAACTAACATTGCACATAAAGATCACCTGAATAGTAGACTGCCTCATTTTTTCCCGCCCTAGGAAAAAAGGAGACAAGGCCTGTGTACATCTCATCAAGGTAGAATTTTCTTTATTTAAGGACTGACAAGAACGGAATATACCATAAAAAATAATATAATCTCCAACATAATGGGGTTATTTACGAGCCAAGTACAAGACTATGCCAAGTACAAGACTATGCCAAGACTATGGTTTATGTATAATTTCACGGTCAATATTTCGCCAATGTATCAATTGAAGCTTTAATATTGAAGAGCTCAAAGTGAATTCTAGAGTACAATTTCTGACAGCAATACAGGACTTTGCATTTCCACACCGCACTGCGCACCACATTTGGCGCACAGCCAACTGCCCCAACCAGCGTCGTTAGTACAAGTTCAAGCGCATAATTTTAACCAAATGAGTAGCTATAAACCCCTCTAAAAGCAACAAAGGTGTTCCCAAGCGAGGAAGGCACCCTTGAGTGTGGAGACCAGAGAGTGGAGAATCAAGGTAGAACGTGTGTTCCCACACCTTCCGACAGCAACGTAGGAAGAGAAGTTATGAAACTAAATAAAACTTAAAGAAGAAAATAGCAGATGGTAAAAACAGGACAGCAGCAGAGAACCGAAAAAAGATGGTTCGGAACAAACTAACATATTTATTCTAATTTGACAAAAGGATGGCCTACCTAACTCTCGGCTCGAGACCTCACATTTTCCCCCTGAGAGAAACCTACTTCCAATAAATACAACAATTTATCTTGCTGAGGGGGTCACGTTCTGCTTTCATCACCAACTTGCAACGCCTCATTCAGACTTGTGACGTTCTTTCTCGAAACGTCATCTCTAGGAAACAATTTTGAGTCCTGCCCGATGGCGGGAATTTTCTAGATCAATATTTGCTACTATCACGTCCCGAGAAAACTGCATCACCTCACTGAGGTGCAACAACTCAAGTCGTGGCTGATGTCGAAGAAGTGAAGCTAGCCTCACACACACACACCGTGGAGCAGACTCAGCTGAGGTCTGCTTTGCTCCTCTCCTATGGACCTTCTTACTTGCTGCCGCCTCTAGTTCATAATACCTTTGTTTCCTTAAGATTCCTTTGAAAACATATTCCCTTCAGATTTTTAACTCCCATCAGATTCTCCTCACCTTTGCTCCCTTCAGATTTTCCTCACGTTTTCTCCCTTCACTTTTGCTCGTTTCAGATTCCCTTCATTTTTGTTCCCTTCAGATTCCTTTCACTTTTCTCCCTTCAGATTCCTTTCACTTTCTCTCCCTTCAGATTCCTTTCACTTTTGCTCCCTTCAGATTTTGTGCACCTCCATTCCCTTCAGACTCCCCTCACCTTTGCTCATGTCAGATTTCCCTCACTTTCGCTTTCTTCAGATTCCTCACCCATGTGTTCCCTTTAGATTCCTTTCAATTTTGCTCCATTTAGATTCTCCTCCCCTCCGTTTCTTCAGATTCCCATCACGTTCGCTCCCTAGTGATGCCCTCAGCTAAGTTCCCGTCGGGCTTCGCTGGCCTCACCTGCTTGCCCTCCCTGGCGCGCTGGTCGCGCGTGATCTGCGCGAGGACCCCAGCCGCCTGCTCGCCCCCCATCACGCTGATGCGGGCGTTCGGCCACATGAACAGGAACCGCGGCCTGCGCAGTGTCACAACTGTGTCATAACTGGCCATTTCCTCGCCAAAATGTTCAACATTCACAGTTTCTCGTCTACACACTGAAAGTCAGAATCGTCAGACTGGCCATTTCCTCATCAAAATGTTTCCTCTTTTCCTCATAGTTCGGTGGACAAAATTTCCAGAACAACGAAATAGAATCTAATACTGAAACAAAAAAATGATCATCTCAATTCTAATATATATTATAATATATGTATAAGTTTCAAGTAGAACATAATCATACCACACAAATTCACAGCATAATTCAGAAACATTTTCTCTTTATCAGCGCTACAAACGTTCTGCAGTATCAGTTTTATCACAACACGGACAAACTTTCTCATCTGCCCGTACAGACACAATGCGGCCGCCCGAACGCCCGCCACCTCTTTTGCTTCACCATCACTTTTTGCTGGTGGGTATGAACGCCCGGCCACCACTCACACCCATAGGCCCGCCACTGAGCGGAAGGCTCACCACCCACCCGAAGGCGCGGCCACACATGCCGTAGTTGCCGGCGCCGTAAGAGCCGCCGATGATCACAGTCAGTTTGGGGACCTGCGCACAGGACACCGCCGTCACCATCTTCGCGCCGTTCTTGGCGATGCCTCCCGCCTCAGCGTCCCGGCCCACCATGAACCCTGCCACGCAAGAGGCACATTAGCACTTTACTGGGAAGGTGGATTTCAAAATCCCCCTTCATAACCAGTTCTAACGTACAGGGTGGGCAAGAAGTAACTCTTAATTTGCTAACAAATGGAAAATTTTGTTCTATTTGAGAGAATTTCATTTTTATGGTTTATTTCGGTATCCTATTTACTCAGCCAGCAAATTTAAAGAATTAGTTACTTCTGGCCCACCTCGCATTATATTCCTTGTGAAATTTTGAGCCGCTATGTGCTCTTTGGAGTTCACTGGCGAGTGGCAGATCTGTGGAAAATTCTTCCCACATGCTCCTCGTATTGCCTTTGGGGGCAGAGCCATGCGTCGCTTTCGCCCTGTCATTTGTTGCCGCGGAGCTTGAGCTGAGCTGAGGTATGGTGGGCAGATGATTTTTGAGGATAAGGGGATTCGGCATTTGACACTTTTACTGGAGCAGCAGCAGTCGGAGCAGCACCTGAAGGGCGCGAGTTATTACCACCTACTTAGTCACGTAGCCAGGAGGTTATGTGCTACTTCTCCTCGCTTACTGTTCTATTTTTCTGTGTTTAAGTTTGTATGCGTGAGTTGTGATTTTCGTTATTTTTGGTTTTGAATATTATCTTGGTGTTCAGGTCTTTAAGAATTAAAACTAACTTAATTAAATGGCTAATGGCCTGTAAGCTTCTTCGAAGGGAGAACTTGACCAATTAACTCGCTTCTTATGAAGTATATTAAACCTATTTGCTGTTGGTGAACTCCTGAGATTTAGAGGAAACTGTAATGGTTTCTTCTAGAGTTCATCTAGCCAACGTTATATAGCCTTAAGGGCTTATTTCATCTCCCTTCTACCTACTTACTATTAACTACTTACCTGATTACGTATTTGCGCCTGAACACCGTTCTACCACTATTTTCATCTTTTTTTCATCACAACCTCTTAAAGTGGCTTACCGACCCACCGAGTGGAAATTAACTTGGGTGAGAGCTCACTATATGTGATAATGAAATTAGTGATTTGAAATATTCGATCTCTACTTCGCCGTTGCGCTGACTCAAGCTAATTCATATTGTTTGTTTCCGCTCCCAGTAAATTCTGCTGCTGGTAAAGTTAACGCTACGCACCCTGGGAGGCTGCGGTCAGTCCTGCACCCTAACGCTGCCTCGAGGTTTTGTTCCGGACTCGTGCGATTCTGGGATTAGCTGACGCTACTGTGGGGTGCGTTCTGGTAGCAAAATGTCTTATATTCGTGCGCAATTTTGAGTTCCCAACCTTCCACGGTATTCCTTCATTTTGCTTAACGAATTATTTGGTTCTTCCAGGAAGCTGACAAGACCAGTTCCTGCTGCTCTTTGTAATCGCCTGTACTGCTAACCTACAACCACGGTTGCAGCAGTTCCTGCTGCTCTTTGTAATGGCGTCTGCCTACATGACCATAACTGCGGCTGCAGCAGTTGCTGCTTAAACAAGTGTATTTTAACCCAACGAGCACCCGTGTCAGCTATGCCATTTTTTGAGTCACAGCGAAAGCATTTTTAAAAGCGCTCCTTGCGCTAAGCTTTGTAATAACTAATGAAGTAAATAAGAAATTAATATTCCTCTTTTTATAAGTAACTAACTGTACTTGGCCTTCACGGCTCTTTAAAACTTCGTTGTACTTGGCCTTCACGGCTCTTTAAAACTTCGTTGTACTTGACCTTCACGGCTCTTTAAAACTTCGTTGTACTTGGCCTTCACGGCTCTTTAAAACCTCGTTGTACTTGGCCTTCACGGCTCTTTAAAACCTCGTTGTACTTGGCCTTCACGGTTCTTTGAAACTTCGTTGTACTTGGCCTTCACGGCTCTTTAAAACCTCGTTATACTTGGCCTTCACGGCTCTTTAAAACTTCGTTGTACTTAACCTTCACGGCTCTTTAAAACTTCGTTGTACTTGGCCTTCACGGCTCTTTAAAACTTCGTTGTACTTGGCCTTCACGGCTCTTTAAAACCTCGTTGTACTTGGCCTTCACGGCTCTTTAAAACCTCGTTGTACTTGGCATTCACGGCTCTTTAAAACCTCGTTGTACTTGGCCTTCACGGCTCTTAAAAACCTCGTTGTACTTGGCCTTTATGGCTCTTTAAAACCTCGTACTTGGCCTTCACGGCTCTTTAAAACCTCGTTGTACTTGGCCTTTACTGCTCTTTAATAAATCGTTGTATTCGGCTTTTACGCCAATTTTAAAATCGTTCAATAAAAGTGAATGAATCCTTCTTTATTCGGTTTTTAAATATTCCTGCAAGTGTGAATTTCTTACAGATCATTCCTCATTCTAATGTCAGTCACTCCCCGATGCTAGAGCAAGTCTAATGATGGTGGTTAAGACAATGGTAATTTGAGTAGTGAAATGCTGACGTTAAAGGATTAAGTACACAAAAGGTGCTTAGTTAAACGTTGCTCAATTGGGCTGTCATTGTTTTTTAATTTTTAATTTTGGCATCTTAATGAGTAAAAACGGACCATAAAGAAGCTTAATTTGGAAATAAATACCAGAACAAGGAAAATATGGCGATTACTCTTACTCGACGTACTAGGCAGAAGTGGGTAAAATTAAAACACACTTTTACATGAGGTATGAGTTCCCCTTAATGGCATTAGCGATGTGTTTATTAAAACTTATCATTGAATCCTTCTCAAGAAATATCTGTGTATTCCGCGCACAATTTCCGTGACAACTGAATCGAAAAGTGTAACTGGAACATCAAAAACTACTCAAGAGCTGCTATTTCAAAGCTGAAATTATAAATTCGTATTACGCCGTATTCATATCAATGGTATGTTATTGGTACTTCAACCCGATCTTTGAATTTGACTGTCATGCTGTGTTAAGTCACTAGTTCAACTCTTACATGAAAAATTGATCAGTCTGAGGCGGCACTGGTTCCTAACGTGATGTAATAGTGGGATTGTTTTTTGTGCATTATGTTGTCTATCATAACTGTTGTTCCTCAAGACGAGCTCAGTTCTCGCATTTCACATCATTGGGATAACTTCAGCATTACCCAGCCACCACACATGATGCAGGTCGGGACAATCAGCTATGTTTGTACCACACACGGCACACAATGTACGGTCATACGGTCATGCGGTCAAAATGTTGAAAGTTTCAGTGTATACTAAATTCCGTGGGCAAATTGACGACGATTGAAGTTGAGAGTTCATTTCTAACGAGACAAGTAACCTAGTACTTGCGCGCGTCACAATAGAAATTAAGTCGACTTATGTACACTTGTTTGGCTACAGAGCTCAACCGTAATTGAATTCGCCAGCCTGATTTTTAGCAATTAAGTTTACTCATTTTTGTTGCACAGAAATTAAGTTTACCATTATGGTACTTATACACATATAATTCTAAAATTAATTTATTACGAGGGTTATCCAAAAATTGAGTCAAGTATTTACGTTTTGCAGAATTTAAGTGAAACAGTAAAGCTGTGTATAAATTGAGTTAGTACAATTAAATGTCTACCGAATTACGTTATACAAGAACATTCAACAACATCGACTTCATGAGCACATTACACAAGAAGTTAATTTGCCCTGTTGAGTTCTGTAGATCGTGTTGAGTCATTTTGTGCAGACACTCAGTGTACCAGTCACATTGTGCAGACACTCAGTGTACCAGTCACATTGTGCAGACACTCAGTGTACCAGTCACTTTGTGCAGACACTCAGTGCACCAGTCACTTTGTGCAGACACTCAGTGCACCAGTCACTTTGT
>JACJUY010002596.1:65238-88995 GCA_014220935.1 Platorchestia sp. MABIK | reverse complement strand
CGCACCAGTCACATTGTGCAGACACTCAGCGCACCAGTCACATTGTGCAGACACTCAGTGCACCAGTCACATTGTGCAGACACTGAGCGCACCAGTAATAGGGTGCAGAAAGCAAGCTCACCAGTCACAAGATGCAGAGTGCAAGCTCACCGGTGATATTCTGCAGGAATATGAGAGGGATCTTGCGCTGGGAGCAGAGCTGAATGAAGTGCGTGCCCTTCAGGGCGGACTCTGAGAAGAGGACGCCGTTGTTGCCCACCACACCGACGCGGTGGCCGAACAGCCGCCCAAACCCACACACCAGCGTCTCGCCGTACAGTTGCTGCAAGGTAGGGCCTGCTCCACTCATGTTCTACAGCATTATACTGCACAACTGGATGCAATGCGCACGTATGGAGTCACACGACTGCACAACTGTTGCATTGCACGACTACATAGCACTATTGAGAAGTTGCACTGCATCGTTGTGTAGTTACACAGCATGCTATGCTTTATGCAAGTATTATCAGCAAAAACAGGAAAACATCTCAGTTCATAACTGGCAAACAAACACACACTGGAACCCTGTTATGGTATTCCAATTCCTCAATTTAACCAATTCCACAACAGGAAATTCATAATTCCTAATTTAACAGCGAAATAGCATTTCATTTCAAAATCTCAGTCTATGGTACAATCGTATTGATAAAATTTAATTATTCCGCACTGATAGTGAGCAATGGAAGTGATGCGCAAGAAAAATGTACGATCAGTAACCTGAAACTGAGCACACAAATGGCATGCAATGGAGGTAACGTTCAAGAGAATTGAATGATCCTGACACAGAATCAACGCTGAACGCACCTTGAACTCGTCGAACTCTGAGCCGTCGAGCACCCTGGCGATGACCTCCCGCACGTCGAACACCTTTTTGAGATTGTCACCCACGATGCCGTACAGCTCCTCCGCCGGATGCAGCGGCTCACGCACTTCACACGGTGGCTGCGGGAAGGTGAAGCAAAGTAGGAATAAGTGCATGCGTATTTGGAGGCAAGTGCATCATGGTACGAATAAATCCATGCTTATTTGGGAGCAAGTGCATCAAGTGTGTGCTTATCTGCGTGATGGTGCATTAAGGTAAGAATTGAGTGTGTACTTATTTGTGAGCAAGTGCATCAAGTTTGTGCTTATCGCCGTGATGGTGCATTAAGGTAAGAATTGAGTGAGTACTTATTTGTGAGCAAGTGCATCAAGTGTGTGCTTATCTGCGTGATGGTGCATTAAGGTAAGAATTGAGTGTGTACCTATTTGTGAGCAAGTGCATCAAGTGTGTGCTTATCTGCGTGATGGTGCATTAAGGTAAGAATTGAGTGTGTACTTATTTGTGAGCAAGTGCATCAAGTGTGTGCTTATCTGCGGGATGGTGCATTAAAGTAAGAATTGAGTGAGTACTTATTTGTGAGCAAGTGCATCAAGTGTGTGCTTATCTGCGTGATGGTGCATTAAGGTAAGAATTGAGTGTGTACTTATTTGTGAGCAAGTGCATCAAGTGTGTGCTTATCTGCGTGATGGTGCATTAAGGTAAGAATTGAGTGAGTACTTGTTTGTGAGCAAGTGCATCAAGGGAAGAATTCAGTGTATGCTTATTTGCGAGGAGGTACACTGAATACCTGAACCAGGAATTGGGGCTGTGCAATTGAGCATGAAGATGGGCATTAACTGAAATTTTGTTTGTGAGGAGGCGTTCTGAATAACTGAAGCAGGAATTGGGGGCTGTGCCATCAGGTATGAAGACAAACACTTAATGCAAGTTTATGTGTGTAAAAGCATAATGAATACTTGAAGTAAAATTTGTTGAGCAATTGAATTGAGCGTAACTTAGAAATTGTTAAGCAATGTACAAAGAATACGTTTATGAGAAAATTTAAATCTTTCGGAGTTGTAAGTCTTAATGATGATGCGAGAAAAATAAAGCGGCTACTTCAATCCTAAAACATTAAATACAGCAATGAACAACCTTGCATTTAATTAGTTAACCCGCCCGAGCGTAGATGTACGACAAAAAGCCCAATTAACTAAAGCATTAACGGAAAACCCAGGTCATACTCTAACAATCTGCACTGTTCAATATCCTGAACAGCAACACAGTGATCTGAAATTGGTTTAACAAGTGCTTTCAGGTTCAGATGACTGATGCTTGATAGGAGCAGAAGGCTAGCACCAGCACTCAAAATAGATAAAGTCTTTTGCGAGCCTGAGCTTACTCTATGTACTGTGGGGCATTTAAGCTACTTAGCATACCACAGATGACACTCCCAATTCTGAATTGATTACTTCTCATTTCCAAATGATTAATACAATTCGTCTTTGCTGAACGCATCATCTTCATGTTTGTGCAATGCAAATCATCACTCACCAAATCCAGTCAACAGTTTTAGCTATCATAGGAAGACGTCATCTGTGCAGCAGCGCCACAGCTAAATTTCCCCAACATTAATAAATAAGAACTAATAATCTTTCCAGCGACCACACTGGACGCAAAATATCATCAGCACCGCTGTCACAGTTAAGTTTCCCTAACAAGGGCAAATAAAAACTCGTCACTTTTCCAGCGATCTCACTAGACGCAAAAGATCACCTACATTATAATAGTGATGCAGTTGAGTTTTCCTTACATGGGCAAATAAGAAGTGATCCCCTTTCCAGCGTCCGCACTGAACGTGAGAGCTCACCTGCGCTGCAGTGCTGTGAGCTGCAGCACTGCAGCTCACGTGCGCTGCAGTGCTGCGGTTAGATTTTCCTAACAATGACTGGTTAGATCTGATACCCGAGAGCTCACCTGCGCTGCAGTGTTGCGATTGAGGGTGCCCACAACGCGCCTCGCGAGGTGCAGCGCGTGCGTGTCGTCCACCGCGTAGTGGTCTGTCACGCCTGACGTTCTGTATGAGTCACGTCAACATCAGTTATAACCTAAACTACTTTTTAATGCTTCACAATATCAATAGCTGGGCTCGAGGAAAATAATTTTTTGCCTCGAATAACCAAACGGTGAACTGATGCCAACACATTCCATCTCAATCTAATATTTCTTATGCCAACATTATGATAATTCTAACCTAGCTCAATTAGTTGCAAGCAAGCCTAATCTAACCTAACATATTGTACCCGAAAATAACCATAAATTTTTCATGTATTTAATGCCAGTACCTATGATACCGCTTGACGCTTAAATTACCTTGTAATTTTTTCCTAAATAATTAGAAGAGGCGCAACAAACGGGAACAAAGCTGTTGAAATACAGAATTTTTCATTAAAATTGGCCATGATGACTGAAATAATGCCGTTCCAAAATTCAAAGTTCCGGGTATTGTACAAGCACAAACGTAAAAAAGGTAACACAACAGCAGTGTGTAACGTGGCACTAGTGATACTTCTCTATTAACAAAAAAACAATGCTACAAACGCTGAACTGGAACATTTTTTATGAATAGCATCAGAATATTACAAAGCAGATACATGAGGAGTTCAATTCCTGCCTTTACTGAATATTAGGCAGAAATTGGAGTCAAGAAACATTTCATAGGTTAGTCAATTAAGCAACCTCTGATTATACACCTGCCATCATTTCTTGCCTAAGTAACCATAAGAAAACATTGAGAAACTCATCACTTCGGCCCACTTCAAAGGCTCAATTTAAAAATGCATGTTCAAGCACCATTCAGTATTTTTTGGTTATTAAATACAAGGGAACATTGAAAAATTGACCACTTCAAAGGTTCAATTTAGCAACGCATTGGTCAGCATTTTCAACCTGAGCAAATAAAAGAGAACATTGAGAAACTGATCCCTTCAAAAGCAACGTCAGGTAATGCAGCAGAGACCTGCAGTGGAGGTCGGCCCCTCCCAGGTCCTCAGCAGAGATCTGTTCGCCGGTAGCGGCCGCAACAAGGGGGGGCCCCGCCAGAAAGATAGTGCCCTGCCGCCGCACGATGATGCTCTCGTCAGACATGGCCGGCACGTACGCCCCTCCAGCCGTGCACGAGCCCAACACCACTGCCACCTGAGGGAGGATAGCAAGCCCTTGGCATGGAGATGACTTTCAACTCTAATAGACGTAAGGCTCTTCTTTGGTGGCATGAAATGAAGTGGGATGTTTTCATCATGTATCCATCGCCAAGGAGATCTCTTACAACTCTAATAGCCATGAGGGTATAAAATAAATATGTTGTTCTTACTATGTGTCCATTGGCATAGAGATGTGTCCTGTTAGAAATTTTGATGTTCATTAAACGCATCTCGAAAAACGTAACATTTGATTTATGGAGCTGTAGATTGATGCGTTGTCTGAAGACAAGGCATTATGATTGTGGGCCAGCTTAGAGAGGTTAAGAGTTGATGGTGTTGAGGTACTCTATTTCTTCTGTTTACTTTCCTTTCTTTCTTGTTTTCGATACTGGGGTCCATTGTTATTCATTTCCTGTTATTATTTTGAATCAATCTGCATGTTATCTTGCCACATTTTCTAAGGTCTGGCCACGTTTAAGATTTAGGCCAAATTAGAAGCCTAGTGAGAGGATTCTTCTTTAATTTAGCTAAACTTTATTTAAATGAAAATCCATTGAAGACCCTAAAACTTGAGCTGTAAAGAGGCTTAATTCTCTTCTTGCCAATTTAGATGTTGATGGAAATCACTTCAAATGTCTACTTTGTCTTTACTAAATTATCACTTCTTAATTCGAATTACTACTTCCGTTTTCTTAACTTGCAATAGAGCACTAGAAATTTTGTACGGGCAGTGCTCTGCCTATCTCCAGGACTATTTACCCAAGGACAATTACTATTCTGTGAATTCGAAGAGTACTGCTCCAACAAGGGACAAAAATATCCCAGCCCTATCTCAGTTTATGAAAGACATAGTAGCAATACTTAATAGTACAACAGTGAAATGGGGAATGCAATGGAATTACTGAGACACCAGAGCGAGTTGCTCATTAAGCTCATTATCACGGCTGAGTGGAATCAACCGGCCTCGCTGAGCTTGTCAGCAGATCGAAACAGCAAGATCGCTTGCAAAGTAACTATGCAAAAGAAAAATTCAGAGATTCAGGAAAGATACAATAATAAAGGCGGAACTGCAAGGTAGTTTTCAAACACAATGCAGTGAATTCTTTGAATTATAATCCTGAGCAGGAAATATCGTCCAATTTCATCTCATAAAATGGGGATATTATACAATTGGAATACTGAAAACGATAGTTGACTGGTTCAAACAGTTTTCCTTTGAAAGACCTGTGATACTCTTTTGAAAGATAAGTTTCGCGGTACACACCTGTGATATTCCCTAGGCAGACATGGTTGACTACTTGACTGGTACACAAAAGCAATATTCGCATGCAAGACGAGGTTGACGGGTACACATCTGTGATACCCCACCAGAAGAAATGGTTAACAGGTACACACCAGTGATATCTGCTTATCTGCTTGGAAGACATGGTTGACTGGTACACACCTGTGATATCCCCTTGGAAGACATAATATCCCTACCTGTGATATCCCCTTGGAAGACATAATATCCCTACCTGTGATATCCCCTTGGAAGACATAATATCCCTACCTGTGATATCCCCTTGGAAGACATAATATCCCTACCTGTGGTATCCCCTTGAAAGACATAATTTCCCTACCTGTGATATCCCCTTGAAAGACATAATATCCCTACCTGTGATATCCCCTTGGAAGACATAATATCCCTACCTGTGATATCCCCTTGGAAGACATGGTTGACTGGTTGTAGAATATCCTCCCGAAGTGCTCCCTGTCAGGAAATACATGTGCTTGTCTGGGCAGATTGGCGCCCCCAGAGTCTACGAGGTAAATGCAAGGCAGGTTGTTCTCGAGCGCAATTTCCTGAGCTCTGAGGTGTTTCTTCACAGTGATGGGGTAGTAGCTGCCGCCCTTCACGGTGGCGTCGTTGGCGACTATGACGCATTCCGTCCTGGTCAAATGACATGAACTTCAGCCACTAAGTCACCTCAAGAGCGACAAGACCTGCTCCGTAGCATTTGTGACAGGAAATCAATTTTGACTCAACATTATAAAAGAATACTGCTAACATGCTTGAAGAAAGTTATTCTATCCCAAAGTAAAAATTGGTTACATAAGTAATGGTTCCTCGTAATTTTTTTACTCTGAAAAACAAGAATACATTTAATTTTAAATAATTTCTTTTTTTCAAACTTAGATTCACACACAATTATTTTCAGAGCACTGATATTGAGCAATTTGACACATACTAGACAATATAAAAAAGAACTCATGCACACTCAAAAAGCTAAATAAAATGAACAATTATTAAGTATAAAAATCTGCTTGGAAAATCAAATAAAAACTTGCAGCTTCATTCAGTTCCCAATGATCAATAATATTGAATTGACTGCAAATCCCTGAAATGTTAACCAAAGTATATGAGCACACAATCTGAATTTTCAACTCTAGCTGGGTTTTTTTCTTTCCAGGCATTTGGAGTTCAGCATCTAAGGATAAATTAATTGGATACAAACGACCAAAGTCCAAAAAACTAGCACACTCAATCACTGCACAAGTTACTCCATTTTAATCTTTAGAAGTTACAATTCAGTGCATTGTAGTTCATTTATGACACTTAGAACCGAACGGTATACAAATATTTGCGTGGGATTTGCTCATATGCATCAAGCACTCGTGTAACAATTGAAAAAACTACACTTTAGTGTAAACTACACTCAATAGCACAAATATGATCCAAAAGTAGCACATTTTTTAATAAAATTTATGCTGCAGAAGAGACATAGATTTTGAAACAACTAAGGTTTCATAAAAACTGTGTATTTTTAATATAGCGAATCATACAAGCAAAAAGATTTGGCATTAGATTTTTTTCTTTTCAGTTGATTAATTACATTTAAAAACAAGCAACTGAGCTTTCACGAAAGCTACACATAGTAAAGGAAATTAAACGACCAAAAAGTGCAACAATTCTTGAAATTTTCTTATGCGAGTAGATTAATCTCATAGAAATATAAGCAACTGAGCTTTCATGTAAACTACACTAAGCAAAGCAAATTATACGACCAGAAGTGCAAACAGTTCCTGCATGAGATTCCAGTACATTACTTTGATTGAAATATAAGCAACTGAGCTTTCACGTGAACTCTAAGGAAGGCAAATTAAATGACCAAAAAATGCTACAATTCCTGCATGAGATTTGTTCATTTGAGAACATAACTTCCATGGAAGTTGAAGCAGCTGAGCTTCTAAGTGAAACACAGCATACGTGAGCTCACCCTCTGACCCTACCGACGCCTGTGATGATGCCTCCAGCCGGCACTTCCTCCTCACCGTACATCTCATAGCCGGCCAGCTGAGACAGCTCTAGGAAGGGGGTGCTCGGGTCCAGCAACAGGTCAATGCGGTCCCGCACCACCAGCTTGCCTGAGACAAGAGTTAAAAGTTTGACACTGAAACAAAAAAGTGAAACACAGGGGTTCCATAATGCGGCAATTTTATGATCACCTTAGTGTTTTATGAAAATAGCTTTAAAATTAGTTCATTTTTAGGAGGAAAGAATGACTGGAGGAGTGCCTGTGGTGTGAATATGTCTATTTCTATGAGTGTGACTGCTGCATGCAGACTTATGTTGGTAGTACAAAACTTCAACCATTTATTAGACACAGCCAACATTCAGGAATTTCCAATAGAACTAGTCCCAGAACATTGCTTCAACCTACTGACATAATTTAGTGTGTGCGTGCATCTGCTTATGTGAGGTTCCCATGCGTAAATGTATGATTATAAGTGCTTGTGTATGGGTTTGTAAGCAAACCAATGATAGCACGTGTCAGTTCTACTGTTTTTGAATGAATATTAGGACCTAAGTTTTCATAGATGTTTGTTTATTTATTTTATTGAATTATTGTATTTTCTAAGTTTGACCTTTTTTATGTTTCAGCACTGAAGATTGAATTATAATATTCAAAAATGTTTGCCATGAAAAATACCAAAAATTTTCATTCTTACAATGGTTATATTTTTATTTTACATGTGAGATTCCTTAAGAATCATCCAATTGTATATATAATTGCACCACTTAAACAAACTATTCAAGTATTGGACACATAGAAGTAACATAAATGAAGAATAAATTCTCAAAACCCCCTATTCAATGATACTAAACAATATTCAAAATTTAGGTCACACAAGCGTTATGATTTGGGCTTACCTTTACTGACATGTCGTGTTACAGCTTTCTCACCACCCCCTTGTGTGATACGAGCTACTCTGTCTCTCAGCTCTGCCACGAGTGCTGACATCCGCGATGCATTCTCCTGTAGGTTAAGGAAAACTTTATAAAAACTATAACAAGTGAATTTCATTTTATTTTCAAATGACTTAATGAAAATAATCTTCACATCCATACTCAGCATGATTTAAGCCATGTTGATTTCTTTTTCAAATGAGGTCTTTGTCCCTAAACAAAATTTTTATTGTTCATTAAGTACACATGACACCAAAATATAAGCTAAGGCTTGAGTTCAGAATAAGCTATGAAGACACACAAGGTAAATGAATAATGGCAATAATCTGAATATTACTTTGCTGACAAACCCAAGAAAACATTTATTTTATTTATCATATGAATGTATATACTTAGTATAAGTTCACCTTGTACAACTAAAATAGCTTTTGGGAGCACTTTACCACTGTCCCCTCATTGTGCAGTAAGGTAATTTTACAAGAATAGACCCTAATTGGGTCACATGCCTGTACCATGTAAGTGACGATATGTCTAAGGTATAGCCTCCATCCAGAAAGTATAACCAATGCTATTTAATCAACTGTATGAGGCATACTAATTAATTTGCACTGATAGGGTAAATAAATAATCTTAATTTATGCAATGATGCAAGGAATGATTGCATGAACGTTGAGCAAAGATTTAGTTAGATATAATACTTAAGAGTATTATCTCTGGCTGTTTCATTCTATCATACATTAGTGTTGTGCTCAGAATTTAGTATTTTGAGGCAACTTACCTGATACAAAATCTGTAAGTTTCACATTATTCCACATTTTTATGTTTTGCATTCTTGCTTACAGTACTTAAACCTTGAACCAAGAATGGAATCTCCTTAGGAAGAAGATGAAAACCATCAAAATATAGAAATAAGAATCAATGAAAGAGCTTTGGGGTCTCCAAACTTTTCAATGTAAGGGCCACATTATATATTACCCACATTCTTGTGGGCTAAAGTAATAAAAAATGAAAAGTTTAACTCAGCAAAGGCAGTCATAGGATGATCATTTTTTCAAGGCCACCACACAGGGATTTGTTTAGCGGGCCGGATGAAATTATGTGGCGGGCCAGATGTGGCCCACGGGCCATAGTTTGGAGACCCCTGTCCTAAGACAAAAAAAACAGGCAATCCATGACTGGAAAGACCATCAGTGTGGTTCATACATATAACTGAACAGATGGGACTATACTGTATAATAAGCTATGCTTGCTTAATGACTAGAAAATAAACCACAAACTGGGTTAATATTAGAAAGGAAGTGTTAGGAGAAAAATACAAGAAAAAATAGAAAAAGACCTATGACCACTGACAGATGAGGGAAAAATATGATGTTGCAAAAGCAAGAACTGATGGAAAGCAAAATTCAATAGAGATGTTGAAATAGATGGGAAAAATTACGAAATGCTAGAAAAAAGCCAATAAGTGATATTTAATGAAATTGAGGAGGAAACTATTATAAGGGGGACAAATTTAAGAGAAAGAACAGTGCAAAGGATCTAAGACTACTCAACAGATTGATTATGACATGTAACATATATGGCACACAGCTATGAAACCATATTATTTGAAAATCTCTACAACATTTTTGGTCATTATGTAGTTTAATGTGCTCACGGAAATTAAAAATTCTGGTCCAAAAAATCACTTAAGGAATATGCTTAAAAACGTTTCAACAATAATTTTGATATAACAATAATTATGTTCAGATAGGAATAACATTGTATAGTCGGTTGCTTAGTCGCCGTATTGTTGAGTCACGCCCACTTTTTTGGCGGAAGAAAACAGCGTCAGTTTAGGTAAGTTAAAGTAAGCTATTTTAGGTTGATTGATGTTATTTTAGGTTAGTTTCATTAACTAACCTAACATTACCTAACTTTACCTTACCCATTGTTACATCAATACCGTATTACAGTATATTTACGTGTCCGTTCCTTCACTTTAATAGATGATATTATTATAACTTTTGAGTTGAATAATTCAAAAATTATGCATCAGCGAGCAGAATGTCAGTCCTGTAAAACATTTTTATACGTGTTCTTTTAGTGAATCTTTGTAACAGAATTTTTAATTTCCATGAGCGCATTAACACATAAAGTGCAACGCGACCCACCAGTGGTCATTGAGTCGATTTTCATAGTACTGCTGTCCGACCAGCAGTCACAGACTAAATTTTAATAAATGCTAGATGAAAGCTAAATGAGAGCATGATCCAGTTTATTTTTGCAATTTTCAAAATTTCTTTCTACAATTGACTCTAAATTTGAGTTGGATAAAGAACTTTAATTTAACCCACCGCACTTAACGTGTTAAACTCCAAAATGACCACATTTTTGAGCAAATTAAAATTTTACTGTAAATTTAAAGTAATCAAATTTCAATAGAGTTGCTTGATACTAAACACTTTCTTTCTATCCTAAGCATGTTCATCTGAAAAAAGTAAATCTTTTATTTTACAATAACTATAAATATTAAAATACCTACACTTCTTAGCATCAATATAAAAATTGACTATATCAAGGATTCAGTATAAATTTTTCCTTAAGTTTAACATATTTCAAGATGCACCAACATCAAAATTTGTTGGACAGGGCACCAAAATAAGCTAAGCTTCACAACACAGGAGTGCTAATTACAATTATGCTTATTTAAAGCATTCAGTCAGTCAGATTTACCTGGTAGTCTGGAGATGTTTTGTCAGGTGATGTTCCTATGACATTGACTGTGTCATTGTGGTAGCATCTCCTGAGCCCTAAGAGGAAAGCTCTGGGTCTGCACAATCTCAAACTCAAAGACATTTCAATGAAACAGACAGGATTCAAATGAACTATAAAAATTTCTTGGGATAGATACCTGAAAGAATGAAGTTCATATTAAAACAAAGGCAATACAAATAATGATGGCCTTGTTATATTTTTCTGTTGAGGGTGTAGACTTCCAATGATTGTAACATACTGAAATGGTAGTATATACTTGAATTTATTTTTTAATGAAATAGATAGTTTTGTTATAAATTAATACAAACCTGCCCACTAGCATTAAAACTATACTAATATGATTGAAAACACATATAAATGACACTATGTCTCTATTAGATTTATCTATTTATGCTCAGATTTTGATGATTGTTTGACTTCATTATGTCTAAACAGAGCAGAGAAAAACTTTAGGTTTCATCTCTAGCTTTCTACTCTTTGACCTATAAATAAATTATCATTTAAAGTCACTAGTTGATTAAATTAATGTAACATTATTTTGAATTATTGTTCTAGCTACAAATTATTTGCTTGTTGAAAACATATATTTAGCATTAGTTCTTAAGTTCAACTATTTAAAATTGTCAAGTTAGTTTTCCCATTAGTAGCAAAATTCTTAATACCCTTTGATAACATTTCGACATCATTATTGTTTATTTTACACAAGCACGTTAATTACAGGTTGATTAACAGTATATCACAAATTTGTAATTAAGAATACTATATGAACATGTCATTTAATGCTTCAACTTTACTTCTAATTCATTACCGGTACTTTCCAATTGTTTGTATATGTATCGCAAAATAACTTTACCTACAAAAGCCATTTTTAGAGGCTTCATTAACCTAGGTACAATAAGAAATCTTGGATATCTTAATTGTATAAACAATTTTAACTTATTCTTTTTTCAACATCATTATCTCCTTACTTATATTTCTTCCAATAAAAATAATTAGAGCATGGCATAGTCTACATGCGTGATAGATGAACTGTGATCACTGGCGCATCTTAGCGTCGATGCCTTGAACTTGAACTTGAAGATGAGGGCCAACAGTGTTGGGGCCTTTGTAACGGCCTACAATTCCCTCCAGTCTCCACAATACTCACAATATACACACAAAGATAGATTGCCGACTGCCGCTCACGGCGCTGGATCACGATATTTCGTGGCACCGAAATTGCCGTGCTCACCTTACATCAGGTACAATGCCGGTGACACCACGGTATACTGTGCGTGACAACGACATACCACGGTCCTAATGTTGTCAACACGGTTCTCGATCTGAGAAATTGGAACTCAGCGTATCCGCTGTTTCAACGATTATTAGAGCATCCGTTTAAAAGTTTACTTCTACCTACTCTATTTGATTCAATTATGCATAAAAAAATGAACAAATAAAAATTTCATCATTTTTATGCCGGCCTTCAGTGTTTGTATTACATGTATTGTCATATACACCGGAGTCCCATTTTTGTCAACTCACTAACAAAGATTCCGTTGTTAATTTAAACCTGGCCTAATATCCAATCTATCGCCCGCAGACACTAAACTTGTTACGGAATTAGCAGACACCCAATGGTTTTCATGGTATTAAAAGTGTGCTCGAGAAAAAATATGTTGAAAACTCTAATCCCAATTGTTATAACGTTTTGATTATTGCATCCAAGTCTCAGGCAACGTGCCGCAATACTTTCAAAAAGAGTTACAATAGTAAATGAATTATGCGGCCAAGGTTATTTACAAAGGTGAATTCGATAAGAGCAGCCATTCGATTCCTCTTTTAATTACATCAATTCAGTTGAATAGGAATAAAAAAAGGCTTTAAACTCAAGAAGCCAAATGTCTTTTTTCCTTATCATGCTTCCATTTTAAAAACAATATTATACATTTCATGTATCAACACAATTGAATATAAACTTTTTCTTTCTTTTTTCTTTCCTCAGAGCAAAGTTGATGATATTGAACAATTTCTAACACTTGTCGCAAATCCAGCCTTGCTCCTTACTAAAGTCCCATGCAAGACAGCCCATACCTTGCATAATTAGGGACTAGGTCTTTATTCATATCAAAACTGGCCTAAAAAGTAAGAAACGCTAACTATTTATGACAAGCGGGGCAATGGTGGGAGTGCTTCACTTTCCTGGCGACCTAATAACTTTGAACATGCATAAAATGTTCGTTTGTCTTTACGAGCGAATCCGAAGCCTCAGCTACGGATCCGAGCGAAGTTGAGGAGGGTGCCTTCGCGGGCTGCTTCCTCAGATGAAGATTAAACTTGGTCGGGAGCGCGCGTGCACTGTGTGCTCTGACCAATACCGGCCCCGCTTCTGGGATGGATAATCCTTGACAACCGGCATTTTGTGGAGAATGTTCGCCAGAACATAATCTTCGAAGATTATAGGTGAGCATTCTTTTTATCCATTGTTCTACTTGTCATGAATTGTTTGTAAGTGCAGCGTTTACTGACCCCGTTCAGGGTGTCACGTAAAGACTATGTTCCTGTGCCAGTTAGTTCTGGAAGTTTTTCGCCGCTGAAGCCGGTCGGCGAGACACACTCACTATTAAGAATCAGAAACCAAATCGGAGAACCGATATCGCAGTTAGCTGCCGTTCAACCTGCATTGGACTAAAACTCTCTTATATCAGATCCCTCACTGTGAAACAAACTTCCACAGAATATGAAAATCACGCAATCAATGAAAGAATTCGAGGCCAAATTAGCGAGTCGTTTTGCGTCACAACAACAACAGTGAGCCACAAAACAAACTGAACGAGTAGTTACGAAATGTAGTTCTTTTAATAATTCAACATTGGTTAATCTAAATATTCTCTATTATCCGTAGGTGATTTCATGTGTAGATTTCATGTGTACGAGTGCGTGTTACGTCCGTACAAACAGGTGTTGGTGCGGAATTTCTAACTCAATGACGTTCATTTGTTTTCTTGACGTCATATATCTCTATCCACAAAGGAAAAATTCTGTCATCATAGGGTCTTCGTCTTGCTCACATGCTAATACATGGATTTATCGCAGAAATATAAAGCAAATCTGAATTTGATAAACGAAAGATGTATAGATACTTCTACGAAACTCACTCAACTTGCAGGTTCTTCGTTCACAATCTCTCATTGGTTTATGAAGTCAAATGAAACTTTCATTCATTTGCAGACTGTTTTCGCATATTTCAACGCTCACATGTTGCAATCACATCACGACATACAATGAGCACGTTTAAGATTGCAAGCCAATGTCATTTAGTGGATAACAAATGGCATTGACATGTTGATTTATCACCATAAATAAGTATTCCATTATTTTATTTGAGTTGTTAACCATTTTTATAAACCTCAGTCGACATGTCTTTCTAGTATCCTATTCGTGAACTTTTCACCATCATTGAGGTGAGAAATTCGAATAATTTGTGGGCTGAAGTGAGTTCCCCGAGCTAATTACTGGGTATTTGTTGATATGTGTGCATGAAAAGCTAGTTTCGAACTTCCAACAAATCGATCTTTCAGTTTTAGATCCAGAATTACTCATTTCACCAATATTAATGGCCAACTCTAAAGCCTAAGGCTACGGCCAGACTGAACACGTTGGCGCTTAAGCGAGCGTACGCTTCACGCTGTCTCACGCTTTTATTTAAATGGAGGTGGCCACGCTGCACGCTGACACGCGCGTTCATCGAAAAGCATCGGGGGCAGGGTTGCCGATTTAGCCCGAGCCCTTTTCAATATCTTTTAGTCCTTAAAATTTTGAATTTATCCCTGACGCGTTTTTTAACCCCTTTTGTACTAGTTTAACTCGTTTTTAGCCCGTCTTGTTCATTTTTTGTAAAAATTTAGAGTTGAAGATACGTATCGAGTACTTATTTGAAAATCTCTGTAAAAGTTCAATATCTAGCATATTTAGAGCATTTTATTCACTATTCTTGTCTCTATGCATAGCATCTACTCAAAATTACCAAAACTTCATTGCATCATCTGGTTAGAATCAAGTTCATTGCTCGTTAAAACTCCAATGGTTTGATCTGACAGAAGGGATGAGAGAGTAACTTATTCTGTTCCATTTGGTGGCAGTTTGGCATGAAAACAGTGACAGTAACATTGTGTTTGGTAATTTCACTTGATTTAATGTAGGAATTCGTTCAAAGTCTTCAGTTTTGGCATTATTCTAGCATAATATTCTTCTTTTGATCTGCGTTCGACAAAATTAAACCACCATGGAAAAAGAGGACACGCAAAAGTTCAGAAACGAGTGGCGGAATAATCGAAGGTATAAAGATTGGTCGCAGCGAATTGAAGACGACAGTGCAAAATGTCGTCGTAAGTATTACAAATGTGCAATTTCTGCTAAAAATATGACATAGATAGACATATTTCTACTGCAAAACATAAGACAGCTATGAAACCTTTCGGTGCTCAGCAGTCTACTCTACTTTCTTTTGTTAAAGTGGAAAATAATGACACCAAAAGAGTCGAGTGCAAACTTGCTCTTTTCCTTGCTTGCCATGGTGCCATTTCTCAGTCAGATCATTTAGGTAATGTTTGCAAAGCCCTCTTCTCTGTTAGTACAAGGTGCAACGGCTTAGAACTCCACCGTACCTAGTGCACAGGTATAATTTGTAATGTTCTGCCTCCCTATTTTCAACAAAATTTGTTGAAGATATCGGTGATGGGAGTTTTAGAATGATAATTGATGAAAGCAATGATTTTTCAACTAATAAATTATTGGGCTTGATTATTATATATTTCTAGGAATCGAGAAACGATATTGTAGCAAGTCTGTTGGATTTAATTCAATTGAATGCAAGCAATGCTGTGGCTACTTGCAATGCAATTAAATCAAGTTGCAACGACTTGAAACTCCACCGTACCAAGTGCACAGGTATAATTTGTAATGTTCTGGCACAGGTATAATTTGTAATCTGAAGGAAAATGTTTTGAGGTTGAAATATCTTGTTGGCATTGGCAGTGACAACGCATCAGTAATTATGTATACGGTGGGTGAGAAGCGTTGCAAATGGCAGGCACTGCCTGAACAGAAGAGAGTAGCAGCTCCGCATCCATCACTCACGGCTGCTCGAGACACTCTGAACCGCGCCGCGCAGCGTCAAATATTTCTTCCAAGTAATCCTGAATTTTGACAGCGAGACGCAGCGCCTGTACGCTTTGGTCTGCTTGAGCGCGTCCACGTCTAGTGTGGCCGCTCTCAAGGGAATACTTGTGTTTGCTATTGCAGCTTCTGCCTGCGTACGCGCACTTCAGCGCCAACTTTTCAGTCTGGCCGTAGCCTAAGATCATGCGCGAATCATCAATGCGTCACAATTTTTCATCAGTATATACAGTATTTATGAGCCTTCTCAATGTTAGATTAACTCGACCAAGAGAATAAATTTTCATGTTTCCTCTTTTACTTTTTTATTTACATGCAATTCTAACTTAGTGATTCAAATTACCGATGCAAAGATGAATTTTAATGTGCTTTTACTTAAATGGTATTGCAGTGTGGGCGTGCAACAGTCAAGCAAGTGCTGTAAATGGTAGTTTTCTGAAAGTTACCTTTGTATTGTGTGGTCATTCCTCACGAAAAAAAGGTTTTATTTCTATTATGAAGCCGGATACAGGATTTTCAGGATAATAAATTAGGTGTAACTTGAAGTGTCTATGCAAATCAGACGACTGATGATAGTTTGGTATATGTTAATGTAACTCGAAATACTCCTGGATGGCATGAAGAGTCCCTCACCCCCATCTGCCTTCTTATTGATTGAAGAAAGCTGAAATTTTTTCTGAAATGAAAGCAGTTAAAGAATTTTCTAAGCTTATATTTAAAAGTAATTGGACTGTATGTGTACGGAAAGCGAAAAAGGATTTTTAATGATATCCAAGGCAATAAGTTGGTTGGTTTGTGGGTCTGTGGGTGAAAACAATACCACAACCCAAGCACCAAGGTTAGCTAGAAGCGATATAATTTTGAGTATACCATGAGCTGTGGCTGGCTATCGCTACAAATTAGAATGAAAACGTAGAAGAGGAGCCAACAAGAAAGTTTTGCAAATCGGGAATAAAAACCATTTTTTTAGAGATTTAAAATAACTTTTGTATGCATATTTCAATTGATATAATTTATCAACGATCGACAATGAGAGTAAATCCCAGCAGAGATTGAGTTGTTACCTGCTTTAATTATGGGATAAATTGAACGAGCAAAGTGAAGTGATGAGTACATATTAACGAAGTCACATTTATGGTGATATCAGTGGCGCAGCCAGCTGAAAATGGTTTTGGGATTTTGGGAGGCCAGGATCTCCGAGAAATATTTTCAGCAATCTTTTTATTCTTTTCCTTAAAACGGCTTCTGAAACTGGCCCCCAGCTCAACATTTCGGGGGAAGGGCATGTCCCCCGTGGTATCCTCTTGGCGGCGGTACTGGGTGAAATAATTGTCAAACTACAGCTCCTCCATACGTGCCGCTCAACTAACCAGCAACAATTCCATTCTTTGCTTAGCGTCTAAAAATGAATGCATTTTACGGCGAAAAAATTTTGAGCAGGGAAACAAGCAATTTGAAATACAGTAACGTGTGAGGTTTACGGTAGTATCGATTGTTCTTTCATCGAAACAGTGAGTAAGTGAACTAATTTTATTTACCGAAATATCCCGGTATGTCCGATCAAAAGTCCAGTTTTAACTGGTCGCATTTCACACCAAAACGCGAACAAAAACACAAACTTTTCTAAATTGTCTCCTACGTTTTCGGTGGCGTGAAGTCGTTCACGAGCACTATGTTAACAAACAAGACTGCTCCTCTAGTTTGTTTTATTTAATTGATGTATATCATTGTTAAATTTAATTTGTTGGGAATTAGTAAATATAATTTATCTGTGTGTGCATATGTGAACAAATTTCGGTAAATACAATGTCTATGTAGTTCTACAATTTACTGTATTCGCTAGAAAAACACTATTAAATCGATGAAATGGGAAAAAAGACGTAGAAACCAAGCAATTCACGAGCAAAAACACCATCCCCAATACGTAAACAAGCGAGTGTTTGCTGTTTCTACGAAAGTCTATGTTCGGAGTTTTCCAACAGTTTTGAAAATACGAACACACCGAAATCGGGCAGTTTTCCATCTGTGTTCGTGTTCGCGGACTGCCGTAAAAACACAAGATTCGGCAGAAAGATTGATGGTGTGGATGGGCCTTTACTTGGACCATCCAATAGAACCTCCAAATTACGGGGGAAAATAGGGTGATTTATGAACTATGAGACGCACAAACTTTAAATTAGTACCAAATTGATGCTCGTGACGAGTACAGCATTTTTATGTAAGTTACCAATTTCTTATGGCCGGAGTAAGGTCCCGTGGCCCCTCAATTCCCGGCAGATTTTCTCGTGAAGTCGCATTTTGTGCCTCTACTAGTTGCTAAATTATTGCATCCACAAACTTTAAATTAATTTAGATTTAAACATCGAATCATTCACTTCAGGGACATGTACTTTGTCGCAGAATGTTTAGCAAAATTAAATCGTCAGGACTTTAAAGTTTCGTAATTTTTTCGCGAAGAAAAAAATGAAACGCTTCACTCAAAGCTGCACTCCACAGTTTGCAAAGCAGTTACTGTAAATAGTAAACTGCAACACACACAAAAAAAACACTCTTTTTGACAAATTGTTTCGCTCGAAGTCGACTGTGGTTGATAAACTTCGTTCTTATCGACATAGCAGATAGGTTTACAAACAGTTTGATTTTACACTATATTTTAATTTCTCTTTAAAAATTCAGTGTCATATGTTACATTAACAATAAATGCACATTGAAAGCGTATTCGCTTGTTACTAAGAACAACCTAAGAAAAGATGATAGAACATCAATTATCTGAGGCGTAATATTTCGACTGTCTTACACAGGAAAAAGTGCCGATAATGTGGTCTACATATCAAACAAAGGCGCTATCTGTTTAACAACAACACCGTGCCTTCCATCAGAACAGCTGGCCTGTGTCGGGGATTCGTCACACACACACGCAGCCAGTCATCTGACTGAACTCAAGGGTACCTGCTCAGTTGCGTTGAAACCCTTGTGCGAGCAGGTGTGCGTGTATAACGCTAAACTTCTATGGTGACGTGCGCGACAGAGCGCTGCATTTTAAGACGTCGTAAATTAGCTGTCTGTTGCGCTTTTGCTAATTTTCAGGTGTGTAATAACTCTGAAAATTTTACTTAAAGCAGCTGGTGAGTATTTTTGTAGGTTTTACCTGTCGCCCGCCAGCAGTTTCTTGGCATGATTGCATTAGAAATTTCTGCCTTCTTCAGCTACTGTAAATGTTCTTCACAATGCTTCGTATTTTATTTCAATGAGTTCCATGTTCTTGAACCGATTTTGTTCTGGGCAGTTAGTGACCATCAATGAATGATTTCCATACCATTGTATGTTTATTAATATTCGCGTGGTCCAGTTAGTGATGTGTGTAGTGTTGCGTCAGAATGCAGTTGAATACAGTTATGCTTGCATAATTTCTAGCAGAGGTTGAAAATACAGTTCCTTGCAATGCATTTCGCCTCGTCCAGCTTTAGTTCGGCGAGATCTTGAATCGAAGTACGTACTTAAGATCACATGGGCGACTGGAGTCTTTAAAAGTAAGGTTTGCCAAATTACCGAAGTGAAGCATGTGAAAAGCTGTTAAAATGTTCCCAATTGGTCCGTAGATGAAAGATTTCAAGAAACACCTTAGGCTTCGGAGGAGCAATGGGTGCCGGCGCGACTAAGGTCAACTAACTGCTGCTGCCTCGTCCTCAGTGGGAACAGAAGGCCTGGCCAGCTTCATTTGCGTCTGCTTTCATGTTTCGATATTTTTTCTTACTCTACAAAGATTTTAATTATTCAGAAAATATGATAGTTCATGCTAGTTTGGGTTTGTTTCCTGTATTCAAGAAACGCGTCAGAACAGTATACGTTATTATTTTTCACTCCAATTTTTGAAAGAAAAGTAACCCCTGGGTTTCTTCCATCTAACGCAAGGGTTCCCAATTGTCCCACCTCGCACTCCTAAAAAAATTTCGTTTGAACCTCGCACGCTCTGAAATAAAATGCCAACGTATAGCCAATATCTTGTTGTTTACCAGGACTTTTCTCGCACGCCCTGGAATATCGTCTCGCTTCCCAGGTTGATCTAGAAAGGCAATGATGTCAGTAGGGTGAAGCACAAAAGATTTTCACTGCTCTCTATTCTCTTGTAAAAGATCACTATTTCATCATGATCATTTTATTCTCAGTAGATTTGAATAGACAGGATCTTAAATCTGTGAACCCAACGACATCGGCAGAATACTTTGGATCCACGACTCCCTTATCGCACATGGTGCCCAGATGCAGCAGACGGACGAACGAAGTGCGTGCGACTCGGTATACCGGTTTGCTTTTCGTGGGCATGAAACGCGTGTACTAACTAATGCCCGCTGGCATGCAGAGCAAGTAAGTTCCAGCAGCGGTCATTTGGCTGATCTCAACCTGGATTTGAAGGATTTAGGAATTTTTCGAGAAGGTGAAAACTGGAGCACAATTTTAGAAATTTTATCGCCTAGCTTATGTTATGGTTTGGTGGTGCTTGGGTCGCCCTCACGCGGCTTGCTTTGATGTTGGGCAGGTCGGGGACGTGGCGATGTTGGGCAGGTCGGGGACGCGTGTGAGACAGCAGAACGATGCGATAGGACAACACTTGGTCGGCATTTCTGCATCGTGTAATCTGTTTCTTTTTGTGTGGAGTCGACGTCTTGGTGCTAGAGAGTTGGCGAAGGACCTGAGACGCAAAGGTAACAATGTGTGTAAAGACACTTCAATCTCTGCCGAGTGTTTGGTGTAGGGCTTAAATGGGTGCTCCGGGCTGATGCCTGTCAATTGTAAGCTGCTCATCGCAATTCGATTTGGAACTTCGATTTTAAATGTAGACTTCAGTTTCTGCACCTAATGGCAACATCTAGCCAGAAACATGGCTGTTAACATTGCGCAATGAAAATGCATCTGTCCTACTCTGCCAATGAAATGTGTGAGGGATAGTTATTTTATTTACGAGGGACTTAAAAACGAGGAAAATTCCGAGGAAATTAGTCATATAACGCTTTGACTGCAACAGGTTAAACTGACGTTCATTTTTCAACTCAAATTTAAAGTCAAAAGTTGTTAACAATTCTATAATTATCAATAATAACTGGGTCCATTAAATACCGTTCAATTTAAAAGATTGTTAAAATTTTTAAAAACGACGTAGTGATAAGTCGTATCGCCCAAGAAAAAACGTATGCACGCCCCATCGGTGGGTCGGATCGCATGAAACGCGTTAAAAAAGGAAAACGTTTCGGAGTCCAGCTCTATCATCAGGTCAAAAAGTACTAATCATTGTGTCTGAAATAAAAGATTAAAAAAACTGTCAATGGCAGTCATTAACAGATATCACGAAAACAAAATGTCTACGAAAATAAAATAGAAAATACTACTATCTATTTACTATTTGTAACAGGTATGAACTGTCAGTAATGTTAAGGGCGGGTTTTCGTTTAAGCCTGCCCTTAATTCTATTTACTTACCGCAGTGCCAAACTGCCCGATGATATCTAAAAGTGGTGATACCCTTGCGATTTAGATCGTTTGACGATTTACTTTCAAGCTTTTCCTTCAGTATAAATTGTTATCCTGTTTTTGTTAAAAAAATATTCCTGGACGCAGTGCTTTCCATTATTGTAGAAAACACTACAAGAACAGTAATGGAAAAAAATGGGTTCATCATTGTTGTGGTCTGAGATGAAGTAAATATTTTGTCCCTTAAATATGCTTTAGTGTGAAAATTTCTCTTTTTCCCATCGTCTATATAAGGTTACGGCGCAGTAATGCCGACGGATTTGACTAATTGCATGTCACGTGCGCTTGAGCTGCTCACTGTGGAAAGAAGCTGTATATGTACTCGGTGGGGCAGAAGTAACTGACCCTTTTAATTCGCTAATAAATGGAAAACTGAAGTTGAAACTTATTTTATTTGAAAGAATAACATTTTTAGGGTTTATTTCAGTATCCTATTTACTCAGGCAGCGAATTAAAAGGATCAGTTTCTTCTGGCCACCCTGTATTTCTTGATGGCCCTCGCGTGAGTAACGCATGCGCGTCATCGTGCGTTGCGTGGGCGTCGACAGACTTCGTCCCTGCCACTCGAGTACCGTTGTTTAGTTCGCACTTGCACTCGTTATTAATACTATCATGTTATCGACGTTCAGTTTGTTTGACTACTATGAAAGAAAAAAATGACAGTACTCATTAGTACTTTGCATTTATATTACGTAATTAGTCCTTTCATGTCACGCGACGTTTGGTTTGCGTGATTAGTATTAAAGAAAATGGAAATACTCATTAGTACTTTCTTTTTCTCTACGCAAGTCGTAGTCGGTAAATATGAGGATGGATTACTAAAAGAGGTTTCCCAGTCCTCTCGTACTTTAGATCTTGATTATGATGACACGGTAATTGCATTCAGAATCGCACTTGGTGACCTCAGAAGAATGTGGGGATGCTTTGCCGTTGCGAAGTATTTTCGTATATCTGTGAGAGTTCTGCTGGTGGGTTTACCCGCCTGTTTATTTAATAGGCGACCTATATTTTTTATCTTTACCACATAATGAATGATTTTTTGCTAACATGTGATGAAAACGTAAAATTGTCGCAAATGTGCTTAGATTATCGTAAAATATTTTTTAGTAAGATGTAGACAACGGCACTCGTTGAGACTATTTCACGTATTGCAATAGTTGTATTTACAAAGATTGTGAATTGACGTTGTATTCTGATGTGGTATAATGTGGTAGTAAAAACATACAAACACAATTAATCCTGAGTCATAACAACGATTTTCACTTCATCACCATCTCCACTTCGTTGTATCTCCCACAAGGTAGGAGGCTTTCGTGTCGCAACGAGTGATAATGTTCCGTTCGTCCTCGAACCCTGCCATTTATTGATGTTCATCCTCGCGCATACATCGGTATTTTAGATTGCGTTGCTTAACATTCTTTAATTCGGCGAAACAGGGACATGTCGACATCTTCTTTGTTCTGGACATCTGCAATGTTTTACCAATTTAACTAAAGGATGGCTGTACAATTTATCATGATGTTCCTAGAGGTTAATGTAGATGGGGACTACTGGAAATTTAATTGGAGACAACCTCTCTAAACTCCAGTCAATGTAATTTTCAAACTTTAAAATAGGTGGCAAAAGTCATAAATAGCAAATTAAGTCAATACGTCAACTGCGATGGGTTAATATGAAGTGCAATATTAAATTCAAATTTAACGTCAATTCTTGTGAACAATTTTGAGAAAAAATAATTAACTGAATCGTGCCTTTATTGAGCTTTCATTAAGTATTTATCAAGGCTGAGCTAGTGACCGCAGGTCGATCAGCAGCGTTATGAAAATCATCTCAGTGACCACCGGGGGTCCCTGCACAGGAAACGTGTTAAAAATATTGTGAGCTTTTCTTTATAGAAACTTAGTCACTTAAATCAGCAAACCAAGTCTCTTAAATCAGCAAACCAAGTCTCTGAAATCAGCAAACCAAGTCTCTGAAATCAGCAAACCAAGTCTCTGAAATCAGCAAACCAAGTCTCTGAAATCAGCAAACCAAGTCTCTGAAATCAGC